>OU343222.1:26712273-26943062 GCA_910596185.1 Chrysanthemum makinoi | reverse complement strand
TTGAATAACTAAGGGTCAAGAGATTTGAGCTTTTAGACTTTTAGCAGGCATGGGTTCAACTCAGATAATGACAATCTCCTCAGGACTCAGTTCCTCAAGGTTCGCCAGCGGTGCACCTCGGTGGGGACCCGCAAGTTTGAATGACTGAAATTGAGAAATCTGAGCTCTAGACTTTCAGGTATGTGCAGTTCGATCGAACAATCTTCCAGAATCAATTTCTTAAGATTTGGAGTAATCCCGAGGTGAATGGTCTTCAACTTTGAATGACAAAGTTTGAGACATTCGAGCTTTAGACTTTCAGCAGGCATTTGAAGTTCTACCAAATCATAACAGCCTTCGAGTATTAGAGTCTTAAGATTCGAAGTATACCCGAGGTGAATGGTCTTCAAGTTTGAATGATGGAGTTTGAGATATTCGAGCTTTAGACTTTCAGCTGGCATTTGAAGTTCAACCAAATCATTGCAGCCTTCGAGTATGAGCTCCTTAAGGCTTGGAGTATTCCTGAGGCAAAGGCTCTTCAACTTTGAATGACAAAGTTTGAGACATTCGAGCTTTAGACTTTCAGCAGGCATTTGAAGTTCTACCAAATCATAACAGCCTTCGAGTATTAGAGTCTTAAGATTCGAAGTATACCCGAGGTGAATGGTCTTCAAGTTTGAATGATGGAGTTTGAGATATTCGAGCTTTAGACTTTCAGCTGGCATTTGAAGTTCAACCAAATCATTGCAGCCTTCGAGTATGAGCTCCTTAAGGCTTGGAGTATTCCTGAGGCAAAGGCTCTTCAACTTTGAATGACAAAGTTCGAGACATTCGAGCTTTAGACTTTCAGCAGGCATTTGAAGTTCTACCAAATCATTGCAGCCTTTGAGTATTAGCTTCTTAAGACTTGGAGTATATCCGAGGCGAAGGGTCTTCAACTTTGAAGGACTGAGCTTAAGATATTCGAGCTTTAAACTTTCAGCGTTTGTCAACTTTGAATTAGTGAGGTCAAGACATTCGAGCTTTAAACTTTCAGTAGGCATTTGAAGTTCTACCAAATCATAACAGCTTCCAAGTATTAGCTTCTCAAGATTCGGAGTATTCCCGAGGTGAAGGTTTGTCAACTTTGAATCGGTGAGGTCAAGATGCTTGAGTTTTGAATGATGATCAGCAGGTATATGAAGCTCTACGAAATCATCACATCTGGAAATAGTCAACTGCTCAAGATTTGGAGCCAACCTAAGGTCAAAGGTCCTCAAATATGACTTCACGATTTTGAGGAACCTGAGGTTATGAAGAACCTAACATAAGTACAAAAAAACAATTAATATTGGTGCAGTGACAAACCAATAGATATATAGGATCATAATGAATCATGAAAAACAACAAATCAACCATTATTCTACCTTTCCTTCTCCATCTTCCCAAAGTTGAACAACATTGCTGTCATACAATTCAAGTCCAACAAGATATTTTCCTTGAAATGTATTCGGTAAACTCGAAAAAGGAAAACCAATCCATCTCATAAATCGTAAGGAACTTGGAAGGTATTCGCTAACTTTATCAAATTCAACAATATTGCTCTTAAGATAATACTTATAGAGATGCATATAAACAAATCTAAGATCCTTCATTTTTGCTAGACCTTTTGCTTCAATTTCAGCATTGAAACCCGGTGACCGGTAGTATAGACATTTAGTTGCTTGGGTACCCTGAAATCGAAAAAATAAAACCCCTTAATTTTTGTCGGAACCCTAAATTTCAAAACCCCCAAAATCACTTATCAAATTGAGAGTGAATGAAGATGATATAAAATGAATTGAATGATATTACAGACAGAAAGTGAATTTGGGGAAAACTTGTTATGTGTTTTTTATAAGAAAAGTGAGAATATCCAGCTAACCACATGAACAAAAAACGTATTAACTCTTAATTTTATTAAATCATAACTTAATTATTACCAGGTCATTATTCAATATATACTCGATTTCCTCATTAACCCACAATCGGCTATGTCTTTGAGGTTCATCGGGGTGTGACCGACGAACAATATTCCTTCCCATTTCTTCTAAATGATCATGCATCCACAACTCCCCATATTTATCATAAGTTATAAGAGATTTCTGCTCAAGAACTCTTATACCAACTTCAGCATGAAATCCACGGCTTTCAAGCGCTCTAATTGCATCTTCTTTGACACAACCTTTTAGTATGCATGCAACATCTAAAAATATTTCTTTGTAATCCTTCTCTAGACCATCAAAGCTTATTTCCAATCTCTTCATAGTATCGTTAAATGGAATTGTTTTTAGTCTTTCAATGGTCGCTATCCAAAAATTCTCACTATGACCACAAAGACATGAACCCAAAAGTTTGATTGTTAAGGGAAGACCATGAGCATATTGTACAACTTGTCCTGATAGCTTTTCGTACCCACGAGTTGGAATCTCTGTTTGAAATGCATTCCTACTGAAGAGGCAAATCGCTTCCGTAGACGATAACATATTGATGTCATGAACGAACTTCACCCGGCCGGCCAGCACTTGCTCATCTCTTGTGGTAATGATTATTCGCTTCCGATTTAAACCAGTCAAGCTCGCCTGCTAACGCCTCAAGTTGTTCTATACGATCAACATCATCTAAAACAACAAGTGTCTTTCTACGACTCATCATGTCTTTCAACATGTTTTTCCCGTCATGAACACTACTAAAAGTGATGTCTTGTTTATTTAACACATCTTTTAGTATCCGTTTTTGAAGCTTCTTTAAACCGGACAAAGAAGGCTGTGAAACTTCCCTTACATTATCAACAAAGCTTTTTCCTTCGAAATGATTAGAAATATGATCATAGACAGCTCTGGCTAGAGTTGTCTTCCCCCCACCTCCCATCCCCTTGATTCCGATCATGCGAACATCTTCGGTGCCAATATCTAAAGATGAAAAAGCATCTCTGATTCGGGTCTCCATACCCACTAACTTTCCATCAGCGTTCGAAAGAGTGGAACATTTCTTGTTGAAAATAACATCAACAATTATTTGGATCAGTTTAGATTCATCCCTGTGTCATTAATTAAAGATTAAATTATTAGCTTGCTCAAAGTGCACATAAACAATTAGGATTAACATATATAAATGCAGGTTTGGCAAAATATTACAGAGATATGATGAAGAAAATTGAATTACCCGTTAGCTGTGGCCTTCAACTCCCACCCAACCAGATTTGATGCTTCTTTCATAGCCTCTCTCCATTTTCCAGCAGCCTCCTTCTTTTCGTGTTCGGCAAAGGCTTCTTTAACTGCCCCACTTTGATAGCGGACTTCTGTGGGCTCCATATAAAAAAAAACAGGATAAACGTTCTGCTCGGTCGTCTTCTTACAATCCATAATCTTGACAAGCTCATCTAGGCACCAAGATGAAGATGCATAAGTCTTGGAGAAAACAATGATGTAAAACCTTGAGTCCTCAATGGATTTGATGAGTTGCTCCTTGATCGGTTTTCCTTGCTCGATTTTCTTATCATCCTTATACGTTTCAATGCAATTGCGTTGAAGAGCTTCATAAAGATGGCCAACAAAATTTTTACGGGTGTCACCACCTCTAAAGCTCAAAAAAACATCATACTTGAAGCTCTTTTGAACGGATGAAGAAGAACTAGACGCCATTCTGTTGTAGATATTATCTAAGGATCTGTTAGTGGAGAAAATTATTGGAACTAGCAGCAAAGAAACATGGATAAGATGATCAAGTGTATATTGAGAAGACAAAGACTCGATAACATAAGGCTATTATTTGGTCAAGAAAGATAAGATTCATCTAAGAGATATAGCTAAACTCACATCAATCACTCGTTCTTTACTTTGACTTCAACATACATTTTATTATTTTCCCAAACCAATATGAACTTTACTTCCATAATTTGCAATAAGAAATTTCCTCTTATCTGTAAATAGGGACCATTTTTTAACATTCAATTTCATTACCCTACACCAATAATATTGCTTCAATCAATTTTCTTATCTGTTACAATAATACAAGATATCATGGAAAACTCTTAGCTAGTTGGTCATAAAGTCTTTAATGAGGAATATCCTCAAAATTCCTAGCCATATCGGCCGGAAAAAAAAATGTAAATGTATACCAAAATTCTTCGCATAAACTCTTTTGTTGACTAGCCTTGTTTCTAACTTCAGTATTAACATAAGTATTTTTTTACGACAAACACTAATTAATGCCATATAAATTTTTATGACGTTGATAATAATATTAAGTCTTTTAATATTGTGTAGGATGTATGCAGTGGGTGTGAGGGTCACCTTCCCTTTCATCTCTTCACCAATGAAATCATTCTGAGTGTGTGTGTTAGGCGTGAGCCAAGAAGTGTGCGTTGTTATTTTGTGGGGTATGTATTTTAAATGGTGGTAAAGGGAGTGGTGACCATTGTAGGTGAAAGGTGAGGGGAGTAATGATGTGTTGAAGGGTGATGTGACGCTCAAGTGAAAAGTGAGAAAGTGGTAACCACATTTGGGGTATGTTTGGGGAAATGAAGTCGGGCTGCCAGTAAGCTGTGACTTATATCATGTTCTAAATTAAAATTTGATTTTATAAACTTGTTTAAATGGCTTCGCTAGGGCTTATTATTGCAAAATTACTAAAAAATATATAATTAAATGAGTTTCTGTATATGTTAGATATTTTTGTATGTAAATAAGTAATTTATTCTTCAAAGTTCTGTTAAAGTTTTTAGCCCCTTTTATGGGGCTAAATTTTTTAGCCGATTTATTTTATAAGCCCTTCCATAAGCCCCATGACATACGAGACTTATTTTATTAGCCGGCTTATATTAAAAGCCCAAGTCCCAATAAGCCCCATTTAAGCCTTCCTCAAACATAGCCTTAGTCTAATCTCTAATGTAAATTGGAATGAAAAAGATTTTTACAACGGAATGAAAAATATTTCTTTGTTTACGATTAAGGACCATTTGGGTCTTGGCATTCAATTCCATTTCCCGGTTCCAATAAATCTAATGCATTAAATTTAACTGCCCCACTTTGATAGCGGACTTCAGTGGGCTCCACATCAAAAACGACAGGATAAACATTCTGCTCGGTCGTCTTCTTACAATCCATAATCTTGACAAGCTCATCTAGGCACCAAGATGAAGATGCATAAGTCTTGGAGAAAACAATGATGTAAAACCTTGAGTCCTCAATGGATTTGATGAGTTGCTCCTTGATCGGTTTTCCTTGCTCGATTTTCTTATCATCCTTATACGTTTCAATGCAATTGCGTTGAAGAGCTTCATAAAGATGGCCAACAAAATTGTTACGGGTGTCACCACCTCTAAAGCTCAAAAAAACATCATACTTGAAGCTCTTTTGAACGGATGAAGAAGAACTAGACGCCATTCTGTTGTAGATATTATCTAAGGATCTGTTAGTGGAGAAAATTATTGGAACTAGCAGCAAAGAAACATGGATAAGATGATCAAGTGTATATTGAGAAGACAAAGACTCGATAACATAAGGCTATTATTTGGTCAAGAAAGATAAGATTCAGCTAAGAGATATAGCTAAACTCACATCAATCACTCGTTCTTTACTTTGACTTCAACATACATTTTATTATTTTCCCAAACCAATATGAACTTTACATCCATAATTTGCAATAAGAAATTTCCTCTTATCTGTAAATAGGGACCATTTTTTAACATTCAATTTCATTACCCTACACCAATAATATTGCTTCAATAAATTTTTTAACAGAGATATCATGGAAAATTCTGAGCTAGTTGGTCATAAAGTCTCTAATATATGAGGAATATTCTTAAAATTCTGTAAATATATACGGAAATTCTTCACATAAACTCTTTTCCCTGTTTTAATAATACTCCAATAAAATAGACATTTTGACTAATCTTAGTGGATTGATTGATTGATCTTTGAACAAGTAAAACCAAATATTACAATTGACATCATAAATTCATGTTCTAATCTGGCCTTTTTATAATATAATTTTCCTAAACTGGCGAGCCCTGCACTGGTTAAAAAATATTTTGTACACAACTTTAGAGCCTGCAACTATAACTTTTACTGTAACAGTTTTGACAGAGATAACTTTGCAATGAACTATATTCTTACGGGTCATCTTCTTGACCCGGTTTTGATCCGAAGTCATAAAGAGATGAAATCAAGGTCCATTTTGTTACAAAAATAGCAAATGTTGCCTTTTATGTTTAATCATCAAATACACTGCTGATTTTGCATAAATCAAGCTTCAAAATTAACAAATTTTAGGCTAAAACTCCAATCTACCAAAGTGATATCCAATTATAACTATAAGAGTTCTTAAAAAGCTTCAAATTCTAAAACTAAAATAGGGTCTGGACTACAACTTGAATTTTGGAAAGCTTCTGCTATATTCTCTGTTTTTCATTAGCGAACTGCCTTTGAACATCCTAATCAGAAAGTACCTTTTTATAAAGCAAAACAAGGTAAAAAAGTTGGGAGATATAATTGAGCAGAAGTACCTTTTTATAGTGAATGTAAGCAGCTTTGCCAGTCATTTCTTGCCCATTTTTACTTACATAAACCTGAAAGTAAAAGAAAATTCTATTCACATAATACAACAAATAAAGACATGCAATCAAGAAGTAGGGTGGCAATTCCTAATACCTAAACACGCACCCAAAACCAACACAGAAATAAACCGGTTCAGGTCTGGTCTAACCATTTTCAGGCCGTGTGTGTTAAACAGGTTGACCGGCCAACCCACTTGGATTTTTATTTTTTATTTTTTATTTTTTATTATTTTTTTATTTAGATAAATTATGTTTGTAGTGGGTTAAACGGGTTAAATTACTTAAATAGGTTGAACCAGTCGACCAGTTTAGAAAAACGGGTTAAACAGACGGTGTTTGGGTTATGTAAACAATTTAGGATTGAAATAGCTGACCTAACTACATAAACATGTCATGCTCGGGTCAAGGTGTTTTGACATGCCAATCCAAACCAAAACCCGACCCGCATTTGGTTCTAACTGTTCCTTGATATGAAATCTACAATAACAGAACAAGAACTTTCCAACTAACCCTCTTCCCATCGCCACTAGTGAACCAATTCCCCATCCCATGACCATCTGCTTGAACCCTTCTTTTGCCAACATCTTTTGTGATCCCTTTCGCAGTATTGACTTTAGGATTCATGAAACCTTGTGACGTTTCTTGAGTCTTTGATTTTCTTGAATTTTTCCTTGATGAGCTTGTCTCAGCATTGTTAGTTCTAGCAGCCTGTTTAGTTTTGTCACCACTGCTAAATTGACCCCTAAAAACAGAAGAAATACAACAAAATTATAATTGAAAAGAGTTATTTGCATATAACCCCTTAAAAGCTATCAATAATATAACAGAATTAGCTTACATGTAATCGATATTCAATGTACTGGGAAGCTCAGAACCTCTATTTCTGCATTTAATGGGAAAAAGTTGCAGAAACGGGTTCGAACAAGCTCTTGGATCCTCAAATCATTATGGAAAAAATAGTGATGTGCTGGCGGGCGGGCGAGGATCATCTAAATCTATTACACTGTCCATAACATGACTATTATGGTTACTTTTTCCAACATTACTCTGAGCTTTACTTTTGTCTTTTAGAGAACTAAAATATTCCTCACAAACCTCATCGTGTGCTGGTGTCGGGATATGGCAACTCTTCTCGTGTTCAAAATCTTCCCATAAATCTTTTCTGGTGAAAGTATTGAGTGACTCATTTACTTTTCTCTGCTGATTTAAACCAAGAGAATGCTCCTTGTTCAAATAAGATTCCGACTTACTGCTGGTCTTGTAGTAGCAACTTTACTGATTGAAGGAATATCAGAATCAGAGTCGGAATCAATCAGCTGAAACTTTCTAAGAGGACTGACGGTTAACTTTGGAAACGGTTGTTTGCTGCAGCTTGTGATTACGGATTCTGGCGCGTTTGAGACATATGAGATATTTTGCTTTCCTTTTCCTGATTCTCTGGTCAAACACCTAGTCCGGTAAGCGGAAATTTGGAGCTGTTACTGACTGAATAGTGTTGTGTTGGAAGAATATCATCTGCATTTAGCAATAATAACAACCAGTGAATATGGGAATGATGCGCACGTGACAGTAATTAGCACACTGGTTTATAATACGTGTGACTGCCACTTGATGGAATCTTATAAATCATAAAACTAGCACAAATACCATCCCTTTTACGCTAAGTTAATCAACGGGAGCAATCTGATTCAGTGGTGCTGCTTCATGGATATCTATGTGATCTTTCTTGGATTACAAAGAATCACAAGTTGCTGCTTATTTAAGCGTTGTCTGAACTAAAGCCTAAATACATAAATACATTTCGATATTCGTGAAAAATCATTGGTAACGACTACAACTTTTTTGTTTATCTTAAGACATAAGTAAGGGTATAATCACAGTCCAAAGGGGTTGTAAGTTATAGCCCGAGTGCCCAATGGCCCGAATTCCCTAAATACACCAGACTTGCTACATTATCATAAGATTAACTAAATATATTACACAATAGACACAATGGGTTACTCGTAAGTCCATCCACCCACAACATACAGAAAACAAGTCTAGTTTTTCGTTGCTACTAGAGTTCAAAATAATCTAATTGGCTGCCAAACTCATCCCAATATCTTTAGGAAATCAAATTGAACCTACTGAAAAAAGCATTAGTGGTGTTTAGGATTGCTTCTTAATATCGTTTTGAAACGGCAAAGAATTAGTTAAATTTTTAGTGTTTGGACGGATGTTAACTGAGTGTGATCATGATATCAATTATAGAAAACTAATTCAAAGTTTCTTATTCATACTAACTATCTGATATCATTATTCATGCTGACTATCGGATTCTGATTATTTTACGCACAAAAAGGTATAATACATATTCATTATTCATACTGACTATATGAAACTGCAATAAACAGATAACAAACTCACAACCAAAAGTAACACTGGCACAACTAAAGGGTAGCTCCGAAAAACTGTTACTAATTTGCTTATCAGAACTTGTAAGTTGTAATTTGCTACTTCACTCACGAAATCAAATAAGCAGATCCAAACACCCTCAAAACACGTTAATCAGATAAGTAACCCGAAACCCCCCTATCCTCGACACTAGACCCGCGCCGTAACCGCTTCAATCTTGGCCTTACCTCATTCTCCTCATCTGAATCAGCAACAGTAAGCGTGTCAGTCTCAAACTCCTCATCGTTATCATTACCATCAACATCTGTCTTCACATCAGCAGCTACTGGAACATCTACCGAATCACGATTCGATGTGTTATTCGGTGTGGTTTGGGGTTCGGGTGTATCGTCGAAATCGAAGTCGAAACCCAATGAGAATGAAGGTGCTTCAAAATCACCCATTATTATTGATTGATTGATTATTAGTAATGTGAATTGAAAGTGTTTAGGGTTTGATTAATGAGATTATTATTATGATGGATTTGATTTATTGATCTGTGTGCTGTAAGTTTTTTGAATATTGGGGGTTTTGGAAATGTTTATTTGGTGGGTTTTGTTTTTGTTGAAATGAAATGTGTGGCGGCATGGTGCCTGTGTAACAATGTTTTCACTTTTCACGCATGACATCTTTTTTATTTTTATAACTTTTTATTATAAACCCTTTAAATATAAAAATGAAACAAAAAATGTAAAGTTTGACAAATTAAAAGTAGGAAAACGTAAAAACTATGGAGCATAAAACCATATAAGATTGTCTTGTCTTGTTAATAAAGTAGATTAATTGTCAAAAAAAATACGGAACATAAAATAAAATTTTTACAAGTTAAAAGTAGTAAATGAGGCAAGACATGGAACCAAAAAAAGAAAAAACTAAAATTTTCTTATTCTTTCAATAAAGCTTGTATATGGAAGGTAAGAAGGGCAAGGGAACAAGTCGTTCAAAAAAAATAAATAAAAAAAAATTCAAATTAAGAAATTGGTATTTTTTATTATTATTATTATTTTTTTTTTAGATGTGACTAAAAAAAGTAATATTAGCTATTATACATACAGAAACTTTAATCTCCTCACTGTTATGGATTTTGTGGAATTTAACAAAGAGCTGATAAGAGAAATGCCATCTATACTGGTTTATTGCATAAACAAAGACACGACGTGTATATTAACATTTCACATACTGAACACGATTTAAATGTGCCAAGGTAAGAGAAAGTATGAAGTTAACCAGTAACCTTCAGTAACACCCATCTCACGATCTAATCTAGCCGGCAATTGCGGCTGCATTGTGTTCATTGATCCATTTAGAAAACTTCTCAAACTAACCCATTTCCATGTCGTCAAGTTTGCTTCCATTTTCCTTTTCTTAGATTCGCGAATCACCTCATCAACCAACGATTGGGTATCAAGTTCCACAGTGTTGTCATGCTGTTGTTTAAAGACGGTAAACAACATTACGTTTTCATACGAATAAATAGTAATCTGAAACAAAAACGAAAGTGTGGAAAGGAGTGTTACCTCATGAACATGAAGATCTCCATTATCGTTCCCGACTTGCTGATCAAAGAAAGAAGAAAATGTCACGTATTAAAAAAAATACGCTCGATGTTGTAACATAACTTTACTATGATTTCTTCATTGATGGTCATTTTGGCAATGCCGAATTCGTTCTTTGTTGCCACGATAGTTGAGATATTGTTTGATTTGTTCATCTGTATAAAGGAAAATAATCAAATGTTAAAGACAAAACTTTGAATGAGGAATTAGATCTGTACTGGATGAAAAAGATTTGACTCACATACCTCCATTTTGGTTGAGGAAAACGTTTTGTTTGTTGTTATGATATGAACTGTGATTGAATGAAATGAATGTGAGTATGGAATATCTATTTATAAGGCTAATTCAGGCGTCAAAATATTGATATCCAAAAGTTAAATATAAGAAGATAAGGCCTCAAAGTTATAGATAAGTATGTGCAAATACATAAACCCATGCGATTAATAAGGATGTGCTAAGGGGGTGAATGGTTTTGTTTAAAATATATACACTTATCCTACTATATTTAATTTGCACGTGTCATTTATTACACAGATATTGGCTCTAGTTTGTTGCTAATGATAATTAAGTATTTATAATGGTCAAGATTGACAGACAATTTAATCCAACGAATGGCATGATCTTGTTCAAAATATGCTTCGGTAGCAATCGAATAGTAATACAAATTAACCTGCCTCGCAAGCATTATAACTAGTGAGTATTAAATTTGTCTAATATCACATGGTTTTGTTTACATGAAAAGGAATGACATGTTTTTTCATAATTCAGGTCTCGTTTGGTATGTGGGTTTTGATTGGGGTTGGGATTTAATAAATGCAAATCCGATGTTTGTTTACAAAAGAGGTATTTCCCCAATGAGTTCACATGTTTTGAAAGGAATGGCGCTAGCTAGGTTTTCATATTAAAGTGGTCTCCACTAAATTTTCATCTCACATTTAGTGGAGCTCATTAAAAATAAAATATATACAGTATTAAATTATAAAAATTAATTATTTATATAGTTAAATACATATTTTACTTCTTCTAATTTTATTTCTCTTTCTTACATCAAATCCGAATCTAAATCTAAATCGTAATTCTAAACCCACGTACAAACAAAACGGGCCCTCAATAATGACATGTTACATGTGGAGATAAGGTTATTATTTCAATATCTATATATAATTTAAATTTTGTGTTGTGTCACTTTTCTCGATCAACTTTTTCCTTCGAGAATCAGGAAGATACTTTTCAAGTTTGAGCTTGTTCATTTAAAATACAAATTCTTCTACTTCATCTTTATTCTTTATATTTGTTTGAGGTTGGTGAGTGAGAACATGTAATGATCAATCATATCTTCATTTTCAGAATTGAAAAGTTTGTCTTTTTAAGGAAATATACAAAGTGAAGTGTGATTTAAGTTTTGAGTTGATTAATCATATCTTCATGTTCTTCGATCGGACCATTTTAGCCTATAAATCATATGTTATTTTTCTTTCTAGTTCATTTAGGATTCACACTTCTATAAACTCCAAAACTGTCTTACAAGATGACCTGACAATTTGACATATAAAGACAACTTCAAACATACACCAAAAATATAAATAAAAAAGTAACATGTTTCTATAGATATGCCATTTGTGCTCTTATTTCTAAATAACTTGTAATTTGTAAATGTCCATATTTGGTTATAGTTTGTATATCGTAAAGGACAGAAGGAAAAGAAAACAACTGTCTCTTATTTCTGATGTTTTATTCACTGCTAAACAACTCTATTTATAACCTATCTAGGAACCAACATGATCCTAGTGACAATTAGTTATAGTGGCACACTAACCCCTTTAATGGCACACTAACATTAAAGAACACTAAGACTTGTAATGGGTCATGATGACAATGATGATGATAGACATCTAGAAGAACTTAGTATTCCAACAATCACCCCCGAATCTCTAAGTCCTTCTAGAGATGTTTATTTCCTCATTCACATCAACGTTTAAGACCTTTCCCGGATAGCCAACTTTCACTTCGGTCACATCCAAAATCTTCACATAACCTGAATCAAATTCACCACACTTGTAACATCTTACATGGCATCCTGTTGGAACCGTTCATTAACTTCTTGACTCTTCACGGATCAACGACATCTTCCTAGCCACATCCAAAGCCACCCGATGTGAACTCCAACCTCCATAATGTTCACACATTGTTGTTTCTCTGTTCCCGACTTTTCCCGGACTCACAACCTCTACCTTGGTCTCATCCAAAGTCTCCAACCACCCGACTATTGTTTGTCACCACACAGAACCCGTTTGCTCATAACACTTCTGTGACACGAGAGCATTATTCCACCAATCAAGAAAACAAAGCCACCCGCTTCTACCGTTTTCTTTCACCCGCCAAACGAACTGAATCAAAGCAACCTGCTTTTCCCGACTCCTCCCATCCATTTATCCCGCGAACTGGTTAATCTCTCCATTTTCGGTGACCTACAACCTACCGCCGGATTTGATCACCACCATTTGATCACGACTAACAGCTACCGACCGCCTATGTTCATCACCGATCACCCCCGTCGTCTTGAACGGTACTCCCTGTCTTCCACACGACAACGTAGTCCCGAAACACTTTATCACATCCGTCTTCTGCTGTAATACAGTCTCGAAATAGCCCCTGCTGTCCCCGCTTTGATGGCAGCCCACAAACACCATGCTGTCCCCGCTTCGCCGCGATGGCGTCCTCACGCGAAGGCTCCTCACCTTCGAAAGTCGACTCTCAAACCCGCCCTTTATCGAACGCAGCTCTTGATACCAATTAAAGGACAGAAGGAAAAGAAAACAACTGTCTCTTATTTCTGATGTTTTATTCACTGCTAAACAACTCTATTTATAACCTATCTAGGAACCAACATGATCCTAGTGACAATTAGGTATAGTGGCACACTAACCCCTTTAATGGCACACTAACATTAAAGAACACTAAGACTTGTAATGGGTCATGATGACAATGATGATGATAGACATATAGAAGAACTTAGTATTCCAACATATCGTCTCCTAGTAGTACTTATTAATCCATCCACGAGTTTGACATGGGACTATATATTGTCCTTATTTATAGTTTAGCCTAATCGAGTTATCGACACAAGATCATGCATGCATAAATTGACCCACGTCGAAAAAAGCCAATGGAAAAGAACGAAAATCAAATGTGAACCAAATTCGAACTTTATCAGGAAGAAATTCGAACCATATGCATGAAAAATAAGGTATGTTTTGATCGAAAATCACTGTATGCTAAAATGAAATCCATTTATTAGTATAATCGCCATTGAAAAACTATAAATATCTTGTAGAAACACTAAACCCATGTCTAAAGTTTGTTCATTAGTAAAAAAAAAAGGGCTGGACTACAACTTGAATTTTGAAAAGCTTCCGCTTTCTTTCCACTATTTTCCAGTACCAAGCAGCCTCAACACTTATGAAAGTTTTCGTTTGTAGATTGATAGATACTAGTGTCAACTGCCTTTGAACAATCTATTAGGTCACTAGTTTTACAAACACAAGCTATAAAGAAAGAGATAAGGCGATTGAACAAGTAAAACCAACACACACACAATGATAATACGGTTTAGGCGTAGGAGTGAATGAAAGGAAAAAACTTGAACAACCAACCTTCAAATGAAGGTTATTACATAGTATTTATAGGCAAGGAGCTAGGGCAACACTCCCTCTCCTTCCCTATTCCTTATTGGGCTTGGGCCTAAGCTCATGGGCCTTCTACATAAGCTTAAGGCTAAAACAAACATAAAGGCCATAATTAAGCTAACTATTACATATTAATTACTAACACTTGATTAGTGTTTAGGAGTGATTCCAACAATCTCCCCCTCAAGTGTTGGTGATTTAAAACGGTGAAGGCGTTGATGTAACAGTAGCTTTGACGTCTTCTGACATTCTTCTTTCTTGTGAGAAGAATTGTCTTTATACGAACAATCTCCCCAGTGTAGAGAAATTGTTTTCTTCGAACAGTTATGCTTTGACGTCATCTTTAACTTTGTTCTTAGATTGATGTTCTTTGTGATGAAAGTGATAGTATGTAGTTGTCAGCATCAAATCTGCATCAGGTCCGCTTCGTTGCTCCAGTGTCTCCACGTCATTCTTCAACATGCCCACACGCTCTTTGACGTTGGATTTCAGTACTGATGAAGTTCTCTAAGTCTTTAACTTTGTAGATTCTTTGGTTGACGAAGAATCATTCTGACTGTTGTGTTGCTTTTGAATAGAACTTCCATTAGTGATGATGTTGGTGTGAACATGTGAAGAATCTGCACGATCATTCCGCTCCAGTGCTTCCATAAGAAGTAAACATAAAAATGGTTAGTAATAAGCGGATTCCGGCACTTACAAGTTTGAACTTCGAGAGAGTTAACAACATAGTGTGAAAACTCAACTCTAATTCTTACAAAGGCCGTTCCTGAACCGGAGTCCCACAAGTGAGATAACACGATAAAATCAAGTACACCTACGGTTCAGATGAGTCGCTGAGGTACACCAAGCATCACCTCACGATCGTAGACCGTTTGAGACACACTAAGCGTAATCCACGGGAGTTACCGAAGTGACCTCGTCACTGTTTGATGTTGACCCTGGCAGGAGTTTCCATTCAATCACCGAGGATCACAGATGTGAACCTCTCATAAATGTTCTCGACAGATTGCTAAGATCTGTGAAGGACTCGATATGAACCAATCGAATCATGAAGATCTTATTTGTTCATCAACAAGTGATGAAATGTCAAGTGTTCCTAAGAGATCTTTTGATGAATCTCGTGGCTCTAGACTCAATTGTGCGTTTTGGTTTTCCTGAATGAGACTATGGAAAGGGTCTCCTTCTTCAATACCAGCAATCTCTAAGAGAAAACCGATAGATTATGTAGGGTTCCCTGTGAGAATGAAACAAGCTTCTGTTGAGAGAAACTTGAGTGGCTAAGAAGGTTTAGTGCATGCGTCACTGGGTCCATGACGACTTTTAATCTTCAATACCGGTATCATCAAGTGACAACCAGTAGCATATGAATTGAACCCGGTATCTGCCCTAAGTTGAGTAATCTGGAGGGCTATTTCTTTTCACCCTTTACTTTACATTTCTTTTTTATTCTTCAACTCCTTCTTTCTCTGATACTCAATTTCTCCTTTTTACAATCATTCCTAAGGACTTCTAACACTAACTAATGGTAATGTCCTTGGGTAGATACCTCCGGCTCTGGCGGATCATAGGACGGTTATTCCTAACCTTAGTCACCTTATAACTCCATGACTAACCTATGTTGCCATAAAACCATTTTATACCACTGAAAAATTAAATCTCTCACAGTGTTTGTTAATGAAAACATTTTAGTACCACTGTAGAGATATGATTTTGCATAAATACTCCCCCTCCACATGTGCTTAATAGTTTTAACGGTTAAATGTACAGTGAGGAAAGAGCGCGTACATTTTGAATCGATCAACTCAAGATAGACAATCCCCCGCGAGACACGGTTACGTTGCATAGTTAAAGAGTTGCATTGTCATCTTTTAGGTGACAACTAGCTCTAATAACTATCTTGAAGGTGTAGACAAACATCGAAAGGTTGTCAAACCCGTCAAAGTTCATGTCTACCAAGAGTTTCTCGAATGGTACATTCTACTAGGACAAGTCCTTTGCGAGACACGTTTACATCACTAGCGAACTAGTTTGAAATTATTACCCGTCCCGGACAAGTCTTTTCGAGTTACTAACAGTTAAGGATTTCGTCAATTCGTTGGTTAAGTCTATGCACACGAGAAAGCAACAAACATATTTCTTATCACATATTTTCTCCCCCTCAAAAATGGCATATAAAATGTTATTTTTGAAACATTTTGAGAATAAATATGACCATTTCGAGTGTTGCGGGAAGAGTGACACAAAGAACATTTTGTTGAACAAAGTTTTAAGTCAAATACTCCCCCTCAACAAGTGATATAAACGGTTGAGGTTTTGAAAATCGTAAGGGGAAGTACTTGTTCTTTTGAGCAAAACCTTGAAAAGTGAAAGGTTTGATAGGTTTTACTCAAAAATAAGAAGCTTTCGCTCCTTTTATAAGGATTGTGTCACTGAAGCGTACCACAGGGTCCTTTGTTTACAAGAACGGGTTGTACACTGTTATGTGTGCACAAGCCATCGACATATTATATCATGCATCCAAAATTATATGAAGGAAACAATTCAAGGGGTACCAGGAAGTGCAGTGATGTTCCCAGTGAGCGCATGCGGCGTTGAAAGCCGGTTATGTTAATCCCGGGTCGACCACCAACATAGCTTTCCAATCGTCTCAACGATCCCTTCAACAACCGCTCATCAATCATGGTGATGATCCTTCTCACATTCCTCCGTTCCCGAGTTCCATCGCTTAGGGTTCCCAATGTTTTCACGTATATCCTTCAATCGATAAGCTAATCCGTCCCTAACCATCTTCAGAGTATGATCTCCAAATTTGTGAAGCTCACTACACGCCATCAAGCAATTGCGATGAAGTTCACTGCGATAAACGACACCAAACGGTTTGCTGATGAGCGTTAATTGTGAAAGCTGGTTGATATCGGGAAGATCAAGCTGTGGTGGAGTGAAGTTGACACGTGTCTGATATGATTCAATGGCAAGCTGGAGATCTTCAACACATTCTTTTATAACTATGCGTCTGATGAAAATGAGCAGTGACTTGATGAATTCACGTTGTATTTCGGTTGAAAATTGTCTCATGCGACCCTGTACTTTGGCAAGGTACATGTCTTCAATATCGTTAAGAGACAAATTCTCAAAGTCAGCTTCACAGAATGCATAATCCCTTTCATCCTGTCTTTTGACCACAATCTTCTTGAGAAAGGTGTAGTCCCATTTGGATGAAAGACCAACGTGTTGGATGGCAACGATGTCTTTAGTACTAAACACGCATGTTGTGACTTCGAACCGACAGCTTCGGTAGTAGATTCTCGGCGCTTCAGCCAATGATGAATCCCGTACAATGCATCTCGGTCGTATGCTTCCACTGTGTTTGAGAACAAGTGATTGGCACGTTCCTCAATGGCTATGCAGTTTGAGTAGATAGCTGTTGGGAATGGTAGAGTCAATGATGTAGCGTATTTCCTTGAACCATCGCCACCATGGAGAAGAAATTCCAGGTCTCTGTTGAAGAAATATCTGAAGGGAATCCTTGGTTCATCTGGTTGGCCAATGGTCGATAAAGGTTTGGTCCAATCGGTGTAGTATGGAGGATTGTCCCTTTTTGTGAAGTCAATGTTTGCTTCCAGGTTGAGCCAATCCATGTTGTTAGACATGGCTCGAGCAATGTTATCAAGGTGATATTCGACCTCGAGAGCACTTTCAGAGCTGTCCTTTAGAAGTTGAAATGCTTTATTCTTGATTCGCTTCAACTCAGATTTCGTCATTTTCTTCACATGGAACTTTTCTTGCAAAACTTTAGCATGCTCCAATGTAGAACCTTCGACCAGATCTTGACCTTCATCAGGGTAGGGAGTTTGATTGACAAGTGTGGAGAACCATTCAAATCATTCTGTTTTATCGTCATCTAACCATGATACGACTTCAGGCTGAGTCGTCTTCTTTTTCTTTTTCGAAGGCCTTGATGATGATTCTGGTTTCTGCACTTGTTTGGGTGAGGTGGGTTGTTGTAGGGGCTCACGGACTTCCTCATCGTCACCATCCGTATACTCAAAGTGGTCACCGTTTTAGAGCCTCGCGGCGTAACTCGTAATCCTGAGGTTTATCAGTAGAAGTCCGAGTAGGCGGCCTCTGTTGAGCAGGAGTCCGTTGAGGAGGAGGTGGCATCGAAGAAGATTCACCAGACTTCTTCTGACGTTTTGGTGCAGAGTCTTGTCTTTATCCTTATCTTCATCGTCTCTAGGACGTTTCAACTTTTCAGCTTCAAATCTACAAGCTTCTTGAAGTTGGTAGTCTAGCAATGCTTGAAACAATTTTGCTTCTTCAGAGTTGAACATTGCAGATCGTGGTGACATTTGTGTTACCAGCTTGGCCACTAATTCATTGTTAGAGAAAACTACCGGATCGGTTGGATTGATTGTGACGGTTAAGGGCGTTGATCGGATAGTTTGCTTGGCGATCTGCATAAGATTTAGATAAATTTGTCTGGTGAACAACTTCTTTGTGACTTTAGGAACGTACTCCAGAAGGTACTTTTTCGTGTAGCCTTCGATCATTTTGTTCAGTTCCTCCTGACGGTGTTTTTTCATGAATTCCTGAACAAACAGCCTTTCCTCTTGCATCTTTTCTTTCTCGTCATAGAGATGCTGTATGTGATCAGCAAAGAAATTTAGCTTCTTGTTGAGCACGTCTTTCTTTCTGACTTGTTTGACAGCATTCACAATTCGTTTGTGAGTATGAGAAATCCAAGAACGAGGTGGTTTCTTCACAGATTTGGATGATGATTTTGTTGACTTCTTTGATGGTGGTGGTGATGAGTGAGAAGATGAATCCGATGATGATGAGATGTGAGGAGACTCCGGGTCCTTTGGCGGTTCAGAAGTTTCCTTCTGTGAACGTGTCGGACTATCCAGAAGAAACATGTCATAATCAGCATCTTTATCTTTCTTCTTCTTATCAGTTTCCGGTTCCTCAAAATCATAGAAAATTGTATCCTCTGTTAGCTTTTGCTGTTGCTCAAGAGTGGTGGCACCAACTCCCTTATCGGGTCGATTAACCACATCAGGGAGTTGTTCGGAGTGGGCAGCACCACTTGTTCCTCCGGGTCCACCCATTTGGTCTTTAGCAAATTCTTCATCTTTATGTTGGTGTCTGAGGATTTTGACTGTCTGCTTGTATACTTTTTCCGGTGGCTCTTCATCACTCTCCGAGCTTTCATCGTAAGGTACAAGTACCGGAGTCTTTCCTTTTCGTTTATCAGCTTGAGGACTTGGAGGTTTTGGTGCTGTTGGAGTGTCGAGACATCTTTTGCGCGTTTGAGAATAGTGGACCTCCTCTTCTGATTGTGTTTCTTCAGAACTTTCGTCCCTAAGCTGTAGTTTCGGTTCAGGTTTGGGAGTTGGAATAGGAATAGCTTCCTTTGCGGGAACAAACCTTTTTCTTTGAGGGTTCCTTTTGGGGAACTTCCTTTGACTTTCCGTACCTGTGGCACTTCCAGCACTGCCTCTTCTGGTCCTCCGAGTAGGTGTCCTAGAAGCCTTTTCATCAAGGTGACCAACTTTACCTTCTTTAACGGCTACCCGATACCTTTTGTACGTTTCAAGCTTTTTGATTTCCTTTGTAAGAAGGTGATCGGGCAACACAACACCCTGTTTCTTTGTAGACGATTCTTTGATTCTGACAGATAGTATGGGTTCAGTTAAGATGTCATGATTATCTGGGTCATTGAGTCTCCTGGTAATATCAGGATGAAGTCCAAGAGCTCTCTGGATCAACAGTTTGGTGTATCTGACATAGGGAATTTTGGAGCCAAGTTTCTTCTGAAATAGCATCATGTCCTCCCATAGCAGTGCTTCAATTATAATGTCCTTCTTGTTGATCAACGACCAGAAAATTTGCAGTTCCATGAGCTTGGGATGCTCATAGCCACTGTCACGACCAGAGACTGATTTTGTGATGATCATGTAGAGTGTTCTCCATGGTTGAGGGATATTCTTCAGGTCCACGTGAGAGTGCTTAGTAATGATTCCTCCAGCTTCATCATAACCAATATCTATCAAGAATTGTAGAACTGTCTCTTCAGTAGGGGTAGCAAAGAAGTCGGTTGGAGCGATGTCTGGAATGATGAGAACAGCCCGTAAATCATCAGGAGTGATAGTGACTTGTTTGTGGTTAAGAGTCACATTCACTGCATTTTGACCAGTGATCCTCTGCATAGAATCCCAGAATTGTTGAATGTAGACCTCTGGAACTGTGGCAGAGAGTGAGAGCATGTTCTGGTAGGGATGATTCCTGAGAATATCCACCACAATAAGACAAGAAGATTCTGAGCATGTGAGGGTGGCAAAGTCAACGCTAAGGTTGTTCTTTCCAAGCTTTCTCGGATAACCCTCTGGAAAGATATCAGCAATTGTAAGAACGTCTGGTGCATCCACATTCATTTGTTCAGCCATGTCGTGATCTGAAATAACATTAGCCAAAAGAACCAACATATCGAAAGACATAATGTTAGTCAACAGAAGGTTTTATTGTCCAGTTATTGAATGTATAGTGTTAATGATTGTTACGATTCCTAAGTCACTTGTTTGTCTAATAGTCCAATGACGTCGTGAAATGTTTCGTGAGTTAGTTAACTTTAAGTTTTAAAGTTTATGTTATCACTTATATTTCACAATGTATCAAACGTTTAAGTTTATTAGTGACATTATTGGATTTGTGATGATATGATTAGTTTATTAACAAGTTTGTACACGTAACAATTCATTATGAAGGTCAATCAAGGCTTAAGCGTAGGTATGACAAATTTACGCGTAAACAGAAGTAGCATACGCGTAGACGAAAGCTTATGCGTAGGATCCTAATCTTACGCGTAAGAAATGTTACGCGTAGGAAAAGGGGACCTTATGCGTAGAGCTTACGCGTAGGCGTATAAGAATCTTACGCGTAAGGCTTACTCGTAAGAGTAGAACTTATGCGTAGAGGTCACTGTTTACGCATATCCTTCACAGGATACGCGTAGTCCCATTGTAGAACCTTACGCGTAATAGTTATGCGTATAATTATTCTTACGCATAACTTGACTACGCGTAGGGTAATCCTTATGCGTAGAGTTTCAAATGACCTTGATTCTGAATATTAAGCGTAGCAAAGCCTGAAATAAATTCATCAAATCATTAAAATTAACACAAAACTTCATTTTATCAACAAAAACATGGCATGAATCATTCGTTAATAGTTACGCGTAGAAAGTCATACGCGTAGGTCAAAACCCTAAGGGTGCGTTTGGTTCACCGTAATCCGACGTAATTGGATGTAATTGTAATTTGATTACATTACGCAGGCTGTTTGGTTCACAGAATGAACTGAATTGTAATTCAGATTACATTACGTTGGCTGTTTGGTTTGTGTTAATTGTAATTCAGTCATTACAATTACATCAGAGGAGGGAATTCAGATTACATAGGATGTTTGATGGAAAGTTTTGAATTACGTTGTAATTCATAATTTTATTATTATTATTATTATTATTATTATTATTATTATTATTATTATTATTATTATTATTATTATTATATTATAATAATAATAATAATAATAATAATAATAATAATAATAATAATAGGATTTGCACCATATTAATTCTGGTAGTTCAAGAGTGTTATGAGAGTCTTTAGACCAAATATTAACACCTAATTCGTTGAGAATCAAAATTACCCAAAGTTATGAACTTTAAACCCTAATTTCAAATTGTTAAACAATTAGTGTTTTACGGGTGGTTAACAACCATGGAAATCATCAATTCATCAACATATGAACATATCCCAACACTCTTTTTGACCAAAACACTTCACATTCGAAAATACCCAATTCGACTCAAGAACCCTAATTTTAAAAAATCATTAATACGTGTTTCTGGGTGGGTTTTGATGGTTAAAATGATATCCTTGATGTATTAGAAACGTTTTGACACTATCCATTTAACCAAAAACACACACACAATGATTGTGTGTTCATACGCTTATGCGTAGAACACATAATCACGCGTAAAACACTTTTTAGCCGTAGGATTTGCATGAAATTTAAAACCTTAGCTTAAAAACATGTTAAGATCGTTAAAACACTTACAAAATGATGATCAAAAGAACGGATTTCTCGAATGAATCTTAGGCGTAGATGTTAAAAGTTGAGTGTAATAAATGAGAAGTGAATAAGTTAGGTGAGGTATTTTATTAAAATTATCTTTAACATTTTGACAGTTTTGGTCCCTCCACCTTTTCTTTTTTCAAACAAAGCCATTTAACTTCCATTTTTGGTTACCAAACAAAGTTTTTAGGAAAGAAACTTGACGACACTCCCCCTCGACTTGAGAAAATAATGAAAGGTTATTAATTTTAGTCCGAGGAGTGTCATTGAACCAGAAAATTCACCACCATTGTTAAAAGAAACAACCGAGATATGATAACATGCAAGTACACAGATGTTTTGAAACAGTTAAGAGATTATTTTCTCCCCTCAACACTTGATCGGAAAAATACTGAATTTTGAAAGATTAAAGTGTTGACGGAAGAAATGTACTTGCCATGTTGAAAGAAAAATTAGATTAGAAGAATATTTTTGTTGGTTTTTCAGATTTTATATTTTTGTATTTTGTTTTTGAAAAAATTTATTTACAAAAGAGAGTTTTGGTGTTTGACAGGTTTTTAAGACTGTTTTAGGAGGTCAACCAATTCCTCTTGAGTCAAGCACCTCATACCAATCCGGTGGACCAACTCATTAAACCTAGCGGGAGGCTGGGCTTTGGTGAGCAGATCTGCCAATTGGTATTCTGTACCCACAAAGTATAATTCAACGGTACCCTGTTCCACGTGATCCTTGATGAAATGATAGCGAAGATCAATGTGCTTTGATTTCGAGTGCTGAAATGAGTTGCACTAGATCGCAATGGCACTCCGATTGTCGCAATACATCGGGATTTTGTCAAATACGTAACCATAGTCTTTGAGTTGTGTTCTCATCCATATGACTTGAGCACAACACGCCGACATGGCTACATATTCTGCTTCGGTTGATGACAGCGATGTACAATCCTGCTTCTTTGATTGCCAAGACACCAGTTTATCACCAAGAAGTTGTAGTGCTCCTAAAGTACTTTTACGTGAATCTAAACATCCTGCGTGATCAGCATCTGAAAAAGCGATTAGTTCAAAACCAGAATCCTTCGGATACCAGATCCCCAAGTTAATGGTTCCCTTGATGTATCGGAGGATTCTTTTAGCCTCAGAGAGGTGGGTTTCAGTTGGTCGAGACTGATAACGGGAGCATAGATAAACGGCAAAGACAATATCAGGTCGGCTAGCTGTGAGGTACATTAGAGACCCAATAATACTACGGTATTTTGTAGGGTCCAGTAATTTCCCATTTAAATCAGCGTCTAGTTTCTTGGTATGAGTCATTGGTGTGGCATAAGTATCACAGGTTTTCATTCCAAATTTGTTTAGCAATTCAAGGGCATATTTGGACTGACTCAAGAAAATACCACGGGGTGATTGATGAACTTGTAGTCCTAGAAAGAACGTAAGTTCACCCATCATGGACATTTCAAAATTTTTCTTCATTAGTTTTGCAAAAGCGATTGAGTACTTATCATGTGTAGACCCAAAAATGATGTCATCCACATAAATTTGAATAATTAAGATATGTGCCCCGTGATATTGTATAAAGAGAGTAGGGTCGACCGAACCTTTGGTGAAATGATTGGCAATGAGGAAAGATGATAGCTTATCGTACCATGCCCGAGGAGCTTGTTTGAGACCGTCTGAGCTTTGTTCGGTTTGTAGACATGGTTCAGGGAACTCAGGGATCAACGAATCCTTCTGGTTGGCTGACATAAACCGTTTCTTTAAGTTGTCCATTGAGAAACGCCGTTTTGACATCCATCTGATAGACCGTCATATTTATATGAGCCGCGAACGCGAGAAATATCCGAACAACCTCCAAACGAGCAACCGGAGCAAAAGATTCTTCAAAGTCTATTCCCTCTTCCTGACGATAACCCTTAGCAACGAGTCGTGACTTGTTACGGATAACATTCCCTTCAGCATCCAATTTGTTCTTCCAAATCCATTTCAGACCGATGACATAAACCCCTATTGGTCTTTCAACCAGTTCCCATACTTCAAGTCTTTTGAATTGGTTGAGCTCTTCTTGCATGGATTCAATCCAGGTGTCTTTGGTCATTGCGTCTTTTGATGTTTTTGGGCTCAGATTGGCAGACGGTGAGTGCATAAATGCAGTGTTCACCATCTGAGTGAAAACGTTGTCTTGTAACGACCGGTTGATTCGGGTTGCCAATTATATTTTCCAGAGGATGATCTTTTGTCCATATATGTGTAGAGGGTTGATGTTGGTATACGCTGTGCAGATTTTGAGGATTCAAATGGTTTGTTGAAGATTCCGCGACATCTGGTGCAGCAGTCTCATTAGCAAACGGGTTAAAGAACGCATTTAGATCAAAATCGGCAGGTGGGGGTACTTCATTCAGAACATCATCAGCCGGTTCATCATTGTTGGAGCGGTTTGTTCAACCGTTGTGTTGGAGTCAACTGGTGGTGCTTCTTCAACAATAGTAGTTGTTGCAGGTGTATCAGGTATAGGAATATTATCGGGTTGTGCAGTGAAGCGTGGATACACCGAGCACGATCATCAATATCGTCACGAACAGAGGAGAAAATAACCTTTCCATTTGTTGACGAGGTGAGTGGGGGCTTTGTTGGTGATGATGGGGTTTGGGGAAAGTTTAAACGGTTGCGACTGGGTTCTAAGTTGTTATACTCAGAAGCCATTTCCGTGAGTTCATCAAAATGAGCATGAATCGTTTCCATTACCTCCTTTGTTCGACGATTCCAGATGCGGAAACCTTTAGAATTATCACAGTATCCAATAAAGACTCCAATGTCAGCTTTGGCTTTGAGCTTTCCAAAGTCATCACGATCATTATTCGGATAGCAAAGAGATCCAAATACATGAAAGTGTTTTAGATTCGGTTTTCTGTTGTGGACAAGCTCAAATGGTGTTTTGTTGTGGCGTTTTGTAATCATAGAACGGTTTTGAGTATAGCATGCAGTAGAGACGGCTTCTGCCCACAAGTAATATGGGAGTTTGGCATTGATTAACATTGTTCTTGCAGCTTCCACCAACGTTCGGTTTCGTCTTTCAACAACTCCGTTTTGTTCAGGTGTACGAGCAATAGATGTCGATCTTTGTATTCCCACTTTCTCATAAAATTCACGAAGGGTTTGGTTAACAAATTCCGTTCCTCTGTCTGTTCTGATTTGTCGAACGGTGTTTCGAAGCTGAACCTGTATTTTCGTGAGAAAGGTGATGATCATCTGTGGAGCTTGGTCTTTGCTTCTAAGAAAGTAGACCCAAGTCCAGCGTAAATAGTCATCAACGATTACTAAAATGTAGCGTTTGCCGTTGATCGTTTGCACACGCATCGGGCCACACAAATCCATGTGAAGAAGATGAAGCACATCTTTGAGAGCGTGTTCCATCTTAGAGGAAAATGAGCACGTACTTTTCCTTGTTCACAGGCTGAGCAAAGATGATCTTTTGAATACCGAAATCGTGGGAGTCCTTCTACTAGTTTGTGTCGAGCAAGGTTGGTGATGGTCTGAAAGTTTAGATGTGAGAGACGACGGTGCCATAGCCAGGATTTTGTTGATGTTGCCTTTGAAAGTAAGCAGATGGGAGAAGAAGCAACCATGTCTTGCATAGAGATAGTGTAAAGACTAGAAGAACGCGAGCCAGACATAAGGTTGTTTCCCTGTAGATCACGAATGAAACAAGTTTTCTCCCTGAAAGCAACCTCCAAATCTCCATCACAAAATTGACCTACTGAAAACAGATTGTGACCGAGGCCTTCCACATAGTAAACCCTGCTTATTTCGATGTTCCCATTAACATAGTCTCCGTATCCCATGATAGTTGCGAAGTGATCATTCCCGAACCTGACAGTGCCAATGAACTTTGCAATGAAGTTTGTTAACAATTTAAGATTGCTTGTCATGTGTCGGGAACAACCGCTATCAACAATCGAGAATGATCTATCACGCATTACACACGACACGGATGGAATAGAAGTAGATGTGGAACCCAAAATGTTAGAGGGTTCCTGAGCAGTTAGAGTAGACATACACACATTAATAATTTTAGGCATCCATTTAAATCCGAATGTGTTATGTATCCATTTCTGCCATCTATAACTACTATTTGTTTTAGTCTTGGTGAATGCAATAGGTGGTACTACATTCTTAGGCGGTGAAACTGGAGCTACAGGGACAACAATGTGTTTCTTAGAATCTAAAGAAGGCGGTTTACCAAGCACAAACTTAGAATGATTAGTTGGCCTATTCTTCATTTGAGTGCTCCTAGGCTGTGAAGTGCGGACGTTTGGAAAAGATGAAACTAGTCCTGTTTCAGTAGAAGGAAGCACGTTAGCAACTTGTGATTTGGCAGTAGGAATTCTAGGTTCACGATTACTAAGTGTGACTGGTGCTATCTTTTTAATGACGGTTGGGGGCAAATGTTCATACTTTCCTAACATTTCTCTTAGCTTAAAGATAGTGTGCACCAACTCTTGATTTTTAGAACGAAGATTTCCCGAAAAATTCATGACTTCCTTAGTGTGTTTGAGAAAATGATCAAGCTCGTTTGATGCTTCAACACGAGTCTTTTTGAGTAAATCAAATATGATACCATATTCCTGTTTGACGTTTACAAGTTCTTGTTCATATTTGGAGATTTGACCTTTCAAAGACACGTTTTGATCATCCAGTTGTTCAATTTGTGGACTAAACGATTTAGATTGCAACTGGGTGATATTCTTTTGCAAAGCAAGTTCATGATTTTGACAATCCTTTTGACACCATTGAAGACGACGTTTTGCGTTTGAAAGCTCGTTATTCAATCGTTCATTTTCAGCTTTTAAGGATTTGAATTGATGCACAAGATCAGAATTATCAACGGTAACAACATTATCAACGATATCAGCAGAGATATAATCAGATGCAAATGGCAAAGCATGAAGTAACACAACATTATAGATATCAGCACAGATAACATCTTCCAAGAGTCGATCAACATCTTTTCTCAACATGTTCTTTTTGCGTTTAGTATTAGAAATAGATGTTTCTGTTTTCTCGAAAACGTTTTTCATCACTCCAAGTTCCTTATGAAAATCCTTTTCCCAGGCTATTGCACAACTTTTCAAATTTTTAACATCAGGTAAAAGATTTTTCTAAAAAATGTCTCTTTGTTCCCGCGCGAGAGGCGATTGAAAATGTTGAACTTTGATTTCAGAATGATATTCTATCTCATCTTCTAAAGTTTTGAGGTCAGCCATGAAAATGTCAAAATATCTGAGAATTTTGCGATTTTTAGGTTTTGAATTTACTTCACTGATGGAAGGTAAAGGACCATAAGTTTGTGCAAAATCTGTTTTGGGATTATCATTCGAAAACTCAGGTGTTTTAATGATAACCCTTGGTGTGTTAGAAGAATCCTTTGACGGGACGAAAGTGACCGCTTGTGAATAAGTAAAAGGTTTGTTATAAACAACTTTTTCTAATTTGGATCGACTCTCGTCTTGACATCTAATTCCTCTTGACGATTATATTCAACAACATCATAACAAGTATCATCAATTTTATATTCTGCACCGAAACATCCGGATTTGGTTTGAATGTTTTTATAGAAAGCTTAGGTTTGTAATCAGCAAGATTGAGTCCACATCCTTTTGGATTTGGTTTTAAAGTAAACTTTTCAATAGCTTCTGAGACTCACCATGTCTATAAACAACAGTTTTGAACTCTTTAAGCTTGTTTTGCAAATCAACAATTTCTTCCAGATAGTCATCTATTCGATTCGTTGAATGCTTTTTGTATGCAGAGAACGCTTTTTGACAATTTAACAACTCAGCCTTAGCTTTTTGATTTTCCAAGGTGAGAGTGTTAATTTGCTTTTTATGTTCATATTTCAGTTGTTCTATTTCAGACAACAAAGCATTTTTCGAAGCGGCTAGATCACGCATCTGTCTCTCTAAATGTTTTTCGTTTTGATGAGATTTAGCAAAATCTGCTTCAAAACCTTTTTCACGTTTTTCTTGAGCTTTGAAAAAATTGAGTTGCATGTTTAAACATTCAAAATCCTTGGTTAATAGTGCATTTTTGCATTTTAAGTCCTCATTAATGGCACGACATTCTTCCATTATGGTTTGTTGGTCTTGTATTAAACGAGCAAAATCTGGATGAGGCAAAAGTTCAGCTTGTTCAACGTGAGTCTCAACATGATCATTATTCAGATCCTCAAGTATAACCACGGAGTCAATTTGATTATCAAGGGAAACCATAAGGTCATCTTGATCGTCAAATGTAACTACGGGATCTATTTGAAAATCGTCGGAATGAGATGTGGAAGACTCATTTTGAACATTCTGAGCCTTGCCAGATTCAGATGTTGGTGGAGATATTAGATCAGAGATAAACATGGTTTGTTCGCACTGATACAAGCCATCAGTGTCATACACGGGCTGTTTCACTCATGTGTAACTCTTGCATATTAGCCATCAACATAGCTGCTGAATTGGTCGCAAGTCCTCCATATCATCATCGAAGTGCATCTGCCATAAAGCTCTGTTCCTTGTCTATGAGAATTCCACCAGCTTCATCCTTAAGAGCCAAAAGAAGAGCCTCCTTGTGATAAGCACTGCCCCTAGTTCTCGGCTTTGGGCATGCATTAGCCAGGTGTCCCTTCTCATTGCAATTGTAGCATCGAAGACCATTTAACCCATTCTGAGCATTTCCCTGTTCCACCACTGGAGCACTGTTGTTATTCCTACCCATAGCATTAAACCCCTGACCACGAACGAACGAAAACGTATAAAAACGTATAAAAACGAAAACATATGAACACGAACGAAAACGTATAAAAACGAACGAAAAAGTATGAATACAGATGAAAACGTATGAAAGCGGAAAAAAAACTTGAATAAAAAAAACGTGAATTTAAAATTAAAAAAAAAATAATGAAAAAAACGTGAACTAAAAAAAAGAAAAAAAAAAACTTGAATTCCAAAAAAAAAAAAAAAGACCAGAATTTAAAATAATAACGTGACTTCCAAAAAAAAGAAAAAAAGAAAAGAGGTTAATAAATGAGTAACAAAAAGACAAATAAAAATGATTAAAAAACATAGACTTAGGTTTCCATTTTAAATCTTAGGTTTATCCCCACCATTAGATCAAACTAGATGGGTGGTGGGGATTTGTCCCTTGGTAAGCACCAAAATAAGAGTAAGCATTTGAAAATTCCTCTATATTTATATTTATATTCATTAAGTTCCATATTATATTTATATTCAAATAAGTATAACTAATCAGCAACCATCAACTCTATTGATGCACAAACAACTAATAGACATTAATTAGTATAATGGATAAAAAGATGTTCAATCATTCAAATGAAATATATCAAAAGTCTACAACTAATAGCTCACCATGGAAAACTTCAACAATTATTTACATAATCATCATAAATGATAATAACTTTTCTTTGCAAAAATAAAATACAAAAATGGTAAATCATTGATTAGACATTTCTCATGCAAATTAGTTAATTTACTTTGGCACTTTGCTATAAACACAAATGGTCCAAAACAAAATAAAACAACTATCTGATCGAAAACTAGATTGTTCGGCCATCAATTCATTCTACACAAGTTCTTTCTTAGTTTCGTAACGGTTGGAGACCTTGGTGTCATCATCTTCAACTTTATTTTGCTTAATCTCCCCAGAATTATCGCCATTATCTTTTGTAACATAAAGAACCATGAAAAAATAACTAAAAGTTAAACTATTATAGGAGAAAAGCAACTAACAATTAGAGACCTCACTGCCTCATTGCCGGCTCAAGCAACCATTATTCGTCGTCACCACTGCAGCTGATACACTAAGGATCGAGGCTCCTTCACTTTACCGTCCCTATGGCTTCAAGACACTTCTACCGTTAGTGATGACGTATAGTCTATATTCGGGTCACAGACCCGACTAAAGTCCAACACTAACTTAGCCCGGTACGAACTGGGCTACGATGATTCAATGTTTGGGCTCACGAAGGCCCAAACCCAAAACTATTCATGGAATAGATATCCGATATCTTCTAAATAGGAAGATTATTATTCCCAACCGACTTAGGCGGGATACGCCGAAGGTTGGGGAACACGGAACCAACAAGGATTCCGTGTGTATATAAAGGGGATCTCATCCCTCGTTTAAGGTACGATCTACAAACCCTAACTCTCCTTAAACCCTAAACCGATTACTTACTCTCACGCCGGAGGATAATCGTGGGAGACAATCCCACGGTAAGCCTAATGGTGTTTTCTGTCTCTTAGTGCGCAAGTCTCAAGCAACGATTCTCAATTGGTGTGACAGCCGGAGCTCCAAACAAGGAACGTCCAACTTTTGTATCAACAAGTGGCGCCATCCGTGGGACAATTCACTAAGAACCAAGAACTAGAATGACGAAGCATGGAAGTCAGCGATCGCATATAGACCTCACGGGAAAAAAGACGCACAGTGGATCAACTCCTAAGCAGACTTCTGGGACAACCAGTGCTGCTAAAAATCAGGGATTAGGCCAGGACTCGGCCTTCCCTCTGGTGGAACCGCACTAGGGGACAACCCAGGCAACCACCACCACCACCAGTGTTAGAGATCCACTACGCACTCCTTTTACTCCACTCCAATCGGTGCTAGAAGCTAACTTCACAAAAGCACCAGATGCACCCGACAAGAACAAGGGCATATTGATGGAAACAGATACCCCTGTTCTAGAGGGGGTCGTACCGGAATTAGAGCCAAGTAGTTTTGTCTCTCAAAACTACGAAGCCTTAGCTATTCTCATGCAAGAGGAAGCAAAGAAAAGGCCAGGTCGGAGTCTGCATGCTCGACTCGACTTTGGCCCGAAGTTTGAGACATCTCCACCGCGTCGTCAGAAGGAGAAGCGCGAGAGGGATAGTCGCCGACCCCCAGTGTTCAACAGAATCGGAAGGAGAGTCGAGGAAGATGATACATCTGACTCACAGCATGAGGAAGAAAGTGAGGAGGATGAAAGGCGCACCAATGTCCACGCCAGACTTGGTAGTCGCAGAGTCCAGGACAGACTTGGGCGACGATACTCCCCAAGTAAAAGTCCTTCAAGCACAAATTCTGAGGATAGTCGGTGCAAGCGCCGAAGGAGGGAAGATTCAACCTCTGATAATTCCTCGGACAATGAGGATAGCGAGACTGGACACTGGAAGTCCAGAAGGAAATACCGTGACCAAGAGGAGGAAGACATGTCTCTCCCATGGCGTCGTCAGAAGGTGGATGCATTCACTAGACGCATCCGTGATTTCTCAGAAAACAAAAAGAGGCGCATGCCCGCTAATGTCAAAACTTATGACTCGGAACAGGTGATCCCGGACGATCACCTAAAAATTTTCGAATCGCCGCAACTATTGAGAATGGCCACAAGCGGTGTGGTGCCACATGTTTAATTCCACACTAGTGGGAAGCGCGGAACTGGTTCAACAAGCTCCCACGCAGAAGCATCAATGGTTTTGAAGAACTGAGAAAGGCGTTTACGCCTAAATTTCCACCAAAAAGTGTGCAAAAATCCCATTGAACTTCGCTAGGGTCAAACAGCGCCAAGGGAGTCCACGAGCTTTATGGAGCGCTTCAAGGACGAATGTATGCAAGTCAAAGCATGTCCCGAAATACTCAAAATTTCAGGGTTTATGAATGGGATCAACAACCCAGAACTTATCAAAAGATTGAATGACAAAATTCCCCAATCCTTTGATGAAGTCATGAAGCGCACACGGTCCTTTGTCCAAGGAGAAGCTGCCGCGGCGGATAGCAAGAGAAGCTATTCAAACTACCGGTCACAGGAACAACCTGGGAAACAATCCTCGGACCGAAATAGTAACCGTAACAGGAACTATCGCAACCAGGGGAGTGGGCGCGATAATGACAAGTACACCCCGCTGACAAAAAAGCCGAAGGAAATACTCGCAATAGAAGGAGCAAACTTCCCAAGACCGCCACAAATGCGCACTCCAGAGGATCGGCGAGTGGGGAGTGGATACTGTGACTACCACGCATAGAAGGACCACACCACTAACGAATGTGTCCAACTGCGCCAGTTCATTGACAAAATGGTTAAAGATGGTAGATTGGACCATTTGGTCAAAAACATAAAAGAGGGGAAAGATAGACAGAAGAGTGGAAACAAAAAGGAAACACCCAAGGAAAAGCCCGACACTATCTACATGATACAATCATGGCAGCGGGTCACTCGACAGAAGGTCAGCCAGGAGTTTTCCCGAGGAAGCGAAATCTCTTTCCCCGCCTTAACTGCGGACAACGCAGTGGTTGAGCCACTCACCATTGAGATTAGTGCGGGGGGTCACGACATCCATCGCATGTATGTTGATGGTGGAGCATCGGCGGACATCATGTATGAGCAAGCTTCAAACGACTGCGCCCTGAAATACGCAGTCAGTTAAGCCCGGTCAAAATGGCGTTGACTGGTTTCACGGGTGAAAAGATATGGCCTATGGGGCAGATACGATTACCAGTCAGCATCGGAAATAACAAACACTCCGCGACGGCCTGGATGGAATTTATGGTGATCAAATCTCCCTCGCCATACAACGGCATCATCGGGAGGCATGGGATATCTGCTATGCGCGTAGTGCCATCAATAGCGCACGTGATGCTTAAATTCCCATTGGAAGGGGGCATTGTTACTCTTTACAATGCCACTGTACCGCATAGAGAATGTAACACGATTACATGCGAAACGGCACCAATCCTGAGCGGCCCAACCAAAGTTCCAAATCGAAGGTTGCGATTCACCCAGAATACCGGAACAGGGAAATATCCATTGGAGGGTCACTGTCGAACAACGCGGCAACGCGTTGTGTGCTGCGCTCTTGCAAAAGAACTTAGACATTTTGCATAGGGAGCCAAAACACATGGCTGGGGTACCACGCTCAATCACGAGCATAAGCGAGAATCCGACAAGGGTACTCACCAATACGCCGAAGAAGCGTGGCAAGCCCCAGAGGCGGCGCATAGCGATTTTGGCAGAGGTACACAAGGCGGTGGATGCGGGGAATTATGCGTGAAGTCTACTACCACGACGGCTTTCTAACGGTAATGGTCAAAAGAGCGGCGGTAGCTGGCGAATGTGTGTGGACTTCACCGGTCTTAACAAAGCGTAACCGGTAATGGTCAAAAACCCACGACCACCGCTCATCGGCGACCATAATCACGATTGAACTTCAACTCGTCCATTGTTCTGGCTTGATTCCTTGTGTTTGATGAGGAACGAATGCGATTGTTGGATTTGTTGGTATAACGGCCAAAAGCATTAGCAATCATCACAAATCCTTGTTGCAATGCTTCGAACGGATCGATGTCCTCATTAGCTTCAGTGACAAGTGCTTGAGCATTGTTGTTGTTGTATGGAACCAATTGATTTTGTTGCTGTGAAGGATCATGTGGTGGGTTTGAAGTAGTTGGTTGTGTTCTTTGGTTGGGGAGGATAATTCTGTTGAGCATATAAGGCAAGTTGTTGATTTTCCGGATGTGTCGGTGGAGCAATTTAAGAACGGAGAATCCTTTCCCGATCAACTTCCTTTTCATGAGGCTTCAAGTAATCGTACAACAATCCGTAGGTAGATTGATGCATATTCTTCGCTTGACGGAGAAAAATGACATACTTCTCCCATTCAGGACCAAGACTACTCAGGAACTTAGTATTCACTGCAATTCTTGGCATGATGATGTTGTGTTTGTCCAAATCATTGATGATGTCTGAAAAACGATGATGATAAGACTCTAGTGTCTCTCGAGGTTCAATCATGAAGTGTTCATAAGCCAAGTAAATTTTGGATTCCAAATCCTCACGATTGAGTACATATCCCTCCATAAGAAGGCGAATATGTGCCCACATTTTACTGTGCGTCTTTTGAGCATCAACACTACGAAGAATCGGGTTTGGTAATCCTAAGAGGATGTATTCCATTGCAAGCTCATCTGCTTCATAGTGTAGAAGTTCTTCAGGTCTCAAGTCTGCAACAGTAGCAATGTTCGTTTGTTCATCTCTTGGTGGATTAGCAGTCGGATCTCCGGGTACAACTACATTAGGCATCTGAAATGGACCTTCCAAGATAACCTTCTTTAAAAACTTTCCATGTGGCTTCTTCAGATCACAAAACCTAAAGAACCTTATCACCCATTGATCATAGTTTCCTGGAGTGAGCATTGGAGGTCTATCAAGTGATCCAACTTCATGGATTGATTGTTGACTGCTTAAAGCTTCACACATCTTTGCAAACCAAGTGGGTTCCTTCATAGTGTGCCTAGATGGATGTTGATTGAAATCACTTGGTGGTGGTTGAACCATTTGAGGTTGTGGGATTGCTGCAAGTTGTGGAGTATGTTGTTGATTAAATTGTTGTTGATAGATTGCTTGTTGTTGATTCCATTGTTGATGTTGTGGAGTTAATTGTTGTTGTTGTTGACGTTGAGGATAAGTGTAGGGGAAATAGTTAGAGTATGGAGGTTGAGACATGTTGAAAACTTGTGTTGGTAAAAATGGATCTTTGTAGTCGAATGAATCTTTGTTGATGAAGTGTCCTTAGGCGTAGAAAAGACAAGAACCAAGTAGCACTTATGCGTAAAAACACCAAAGTTACGCGTAACAATAAGGAGTTTCGCGTAGGATTTAGCTTACGCGTAAGTAGGGAAAAGCACTAAAGTTAGGCGTAGACAAAAGGTTAGGCGTAGAAAGTTAGGCGTAGGATTATCTTATGCGTAAGACTAGGCTTAGGCGTAAGAATAATCTTATGCGTAGGATTTCTACGCGTAAGCTTATGCTTATGCGTAATTTTAGGGTTTTGCTTAAATGATCTTTACACTATCACGATGCAAAAGATATCCAAAGTCGACGTATTTTCAGACTTATTCAAGTAAGAAAACACGGAATAAACCACGAAAATGAAGATCAAACCAAGGAAGCACTTACGCGTAGTTTTAGGGTTTTACTACGCGTAGAAATGCTCGAAACTTTGATTCTGTCCAAAAGTGTTTCTAAACCAGTTTTTGTATGATAAAAGAGCTTCAATAACACCAAAATACACAAAAGTGTGAAACTTGATGAACCAAAGCCTCTAAAACAGTTAAGCGTAGGACTAAACCCTCGTACAAAAACTCGATAAAAAACAACTATCCACGCATAAAGTTTGAAACTTTTTGTCAAAAACAAGTATTTTAACATCTTAAAACGTTGAAAGTACAAGAATCTTGGATTCAAAAGTGTAAAAAATACGTTTTTGATCAAGCCAAAGGTGAGGTATACGCAAGTTAGGTGTGAGACCAAAACTCGCTTCAAACAATACGTCCACTCAACTATTAGGCGATTGATACCCTTTGTTAGGTCACTAGTTTTACAAACACAAGCTATAAAGAAAGAGATAAGGCGATTGAACAAGTAAAACCAACACACACACACACACAATGATAATACGGTTTAGGCGTAGGAGTCAATGAAAGGAAAAACTTGTACAACCAACCTTCAAATGAAGGTTATTACATAGTATTTATAGGCAAGGAGCTAGGGCAACACTCTCTCTCCTTCCCTATTCCTTATTAGGCTTGGGCCTAAGCTCATGAGCCTTCTACATAAGCTTAAGGCTAAAACAAACATAAAGGCCATAATTAAGCTAACTATTACATATTAATTACTAACACTTGATTAGTGTTTAGGAGTGATTCCAACACAATCCAAATCAGATTCTTAGTGTCTCAGCATGATTAGATACGAATATACCAATCACACATTTGAGAGCACGATCAACACTCATTTCTTCTTGGTAGCGGTTTTCTTTGCCTTTTTATTTTTAAATCCTCCACTCTCCTGTCAAAACAACAAATATTCTTCAATGATAATTGGAATCAGACTTGCTAAATGGCAAAAGCATCATTATTTAGCTAATATCATATTTACATACAAAAAATAAAATTTTAAAACAGTGTTTAACAATTATAAAGCAAAACAAGGTGAGAAAGTTGGGAGATATAATTGAGTAGAAGTGAATGTAAGCAGCTTTGCCAGTCATCTCTTGCCCATTTTTACTGACACAAACCTGAAAGTACAAGAAAATTCTACTTATATCATACAACACAGAAAGAGATGCCATCAAAAAGTAGGAGAAGAAATTCATAAAACGAAACACGACCCAAAATTGACACGGAAATAAACAGGTTTGGTTCTGGTCTAAACAGTTTTCGAGCTGTGTGTTTTCAACAAGTTTACCCGCCAACATGTTTGAGTTTTTTAAAATTTAGATAATTTATGTTTATAATGGATTAAACAAGTCAACCCACCCACCAGTTTTAAAAATGGTTTAAATAGGCAATGTTCAAATTATGCGTAAACGGGTTAGGATTGACATAGTTGAACTAATTGCTTAAACATTTGTTCTCTAGTTAAGGTATTCGGAAATGGCAATCCGAACCCACAAATGACCCATATTTGGTTCTAACAATTTTTTGATTTGAAATGACTACAATAACAAAACAAGAACTTTCCAACTTACCCTCTTCCCATCGCCATTAGTGAACCAATGCCCCGTCCCCTGACCATATGCTTGAACCCTTCTTTTGCCAGCATCTTTTGTGATCCCTTTTGCAGTATTAACCTCAGGATTCGTTAAACCTTGTGACGTTTCTTGAGTTTTTTATTTTCCTGAATTTTTCCTTGATGAGCTTGTCTCAGCTTTATTACTTCTAGCAGCTTGTTGAGTTTTGTCACCATTGCTGAATTGGCCCCTAGAAACACAAGAAAGACAACATAAGAAATTATATCGGACTTTATACAGTCATTCGCATACAACCATCTTTTATGAAATTAATCATGCGAAAAACTATCAGTAATATAGCAGAATTAACTTACATGTAATCGATATTTGATGTACTGGGCTGCTCAGAACCTCTATTTTCTGCGTTTAACGGGAAAAAAATGCACAAACTAGTTCGAACTAGCTCTTGGACCCTCAAATCATCATGGAAAAAATACTGGTGAGCTGGCGGGCTAGGTCAACTAAACCAATTACTTTGTCCATAACATGACTTTTATGGCTACTTTTTCCAATATAACTCTGAACTTTACCCTTTCTTTCATGGAACTAAAATATTCTTCAGAGACCTCATCCAACGCAGGTGTCAGGATATGGAAACTCTTCTCGTGTCTAAAATCTTCCCATAAATCTTTTCTGGCTGAAGTATCGAGTGATTCACTTAATTTTCTCGGCTGATTTAAAAGTACAGATTGCGCCCTATTCAAATAAGGTTCTGACTTATTGCAGGTCTTGTTAGTAGCAACTTTACTGATAGAAGGAATATCAGAATCAATCAGCTGATACTTTCTAAGAGGACTGACAGTTAACTTTGGAAACGGTTGTTTGCTGTAGCTTGTGATTATGGATTCTGGCGCGTTTGAGACATTTGAGAGATTTTGCTTTCTTTGTCCAGATTCTCTGGTCAAAACACCTAGTCCGGTGAGCGGGAATTTGGAACTGTTACTAACTGAATAGTGTTGTCTTGGAAGAGTCCCATCTGCATTTAGCAATAATAACAACCAGTGAATATGGGAATGATAAACAAGCATGCGTGATAGTAATTAGCACACTGGTTTAAGATACGTCTGACATCAAATTAGTTTATGGAATCTTATAAATCATAAAATTGCTGCATATTTAAGCGTTTATGTCTGTGCTAAATACAGTAATGAGTTACAAAGTGGGATGATGGATTACATAAAATATCCCCTTTTAATAAACACAATCTCATTTCGTTATTCAGATATGAAAAATCATTGGTAACCGTCCAAAGGGGTTGTAAGTTGTAGCCCAAGTGCCCAATGGCACCAATTCCCTAAATACACCAGACTTGCTACATTATCATAAGAGTAACTAAATATATTACACAATAGACACAATGAAGTTATCAACGGTTACTCATAACTCCTATCAGTCTACCACCCACAACATACAGATTAACGTCCAGTTTATTGTATTATTAGATTTCAAAATAATGTTATTGGCTTCCCCCGATAAGAAAAACAGAATCACAAACGTTGTTTTTCTCTTTTTGAAATCAAATTGAACCTACTGAAAAAAGCATTAGTGGCGTTTAGGATTGCTCTTAATATCGTTTTGAAACGGCAAATAATCAGTTAATCTTAGTGTCTGGAATTGATTGTGATCATGATATCATTTTTAGACAAAGTATTTCAAAGTTTTTGCTTATTCACACTGATTCCGATTACTTTATCATTTGTGATTCTGAAACTTATACCGATTGATAATCAGCATTACCAAAGTAAAACTAGCACAACTAAAGGGTGCATATGAAAAGCTGTTCATTGGCTTATTATATTTGCTAATTCGCTCACGAGATCATATAAGCATTTTGGATAAGCAATCCTTCAAAACTAGATAAAAAAAAAAAAGCAATAATGAGATAAACAAACAAGATCAATAAAAGAATCCCAAACATCCCCTGATCTATATCATATCATAACTAACAAAGCAACTCTAATAAAACAATCACATTAAACAAAAAATAGTATCATTTACCCTTAGCCGAACAACCGAACCCAATCAATCCACTGTACTCTTACAAGAACCCGAACCCGACAACCCCCTATCCTCCGCCCTTCTCTTCCCAATTTGACCTGCTTTCTACCGGGTCATATCATTTTGAATTTAGCAAAGTATCCACTTTTTTACCGGGTCATCATTTTGACCCGATTTCTACCCAAAACAAACCACAATTTGGGGGTTTTCGAATTCAGTAATCAAACAAGAATCAAGTATTAGTTATAGCCTAACAAACCCATCTGTTAATGAATTTGGAGATATGACATAAGAGGTCCTTTAACTCTTTCCTTTTCTTCATTTCTCACTCCTTTATATATGCAATTGACCCTATTTATTATACACTTTTCCCTCTCTTGCTTTACAAGAACAAACATGTAAACAACTTCTCTGCCTTTAACAAACTAGGGGTGTTGATCGGTTTGCTTATCAGGTTGTTCGGTTAGTTCAGTTCGGTTAGTTTTTTATTATCATTATTTCTTAAAAATGTGCTATTTATAACACATAAACATTTACCATCTAGAATTTTTGTGGCCGTTAGTTTTTTATTAGCATTATTGTGTCACTTACGACGTATAAACACTTCTCTTGTATAATATTTTTATGATCAAAAGTTTCTTGTTGTCATTATTTTGTGTTTCTTTATTCTTGAAACTTGAAAAAGTTATTCTATGTTGCAACAGAAATTCGACCATTAAAAGTCCAAACCGCGATAAACGGAATAAAAACGGAAAAACCAAACCGAAAATAAACCAAAAACCGAACCTAGAATAAACCAAAACCGAACGGTTTCTAAAATGAAAAAAACGAATATTTTCGGTTCGGTTTTGGTTTTAGTAAAAAACCAAGCCAAATCAAATTATGCTCACCGCTAATTCTTTGTATGTTAACCCCTATCGGTAGTTTTGTCTTCTTGGCATCTAATAATATATTTGCCAAATCAAGGCATGTATTAAGCCATAACTCTACCTAAAATTAATTAGTAAGGATGTTAAAACCTTTCACCATTCTTGTGGTTTTAATGTATTCCTATGGTATAAAGATAAAGTTTTCTTAGGCAATGGATTTTTTGACTTTGACTTACACATACTTTCGATTTTCATTACCAATTTTGAGTTAACCAACATCAGACTTTACTTCTATATTTGCATTAATACTCTATCTCATTACTAATGCCAATTACATTCTCATAATGCGGATAAACATACAGACGACCCTCATGTTTTGATCTAACAAATGTCTGAAAATGGTCCATAAACTAGAGTCTTGAAACTACAATGGCTACCATTTAGCAATTTACTTAACTATAATTATTTTTAGTACTAGTGCTGAAAATGCAAATAATCAAACTTACAGTTTAAAACCTTGTGGCCAAAGTGTGAAAAATCAAAACTTGAATAAAATATTGACTACATTTTTCTGAATCATAAGTGCTAGGTCATGTTTGATCAACAACCATCAGTTTTAATCCATCAATTCATTAGGATTTACTAATTAAGCAAGACTTAAGGCTCCATTTCGGCTTATGAACAATGGTTTTACCTTCAACTTTGTCTAACAAAGATTGAAACTTGTTTTAGAGCTTCAAAGTTGTTAATGATTTGGAGACATGAGTGAATGACATATTTAGTTCTAACCCTTTTATAAAGTTCTCTTTTAAGCTTTCAAAAACTTATTTAAATGATAACATGATAATATGCAAAGTCATATCAAAATCGAACCTTTTTCAACAGCAATGCAGTTGACTTTCTGAAGAAGTCAACTCTGTTGCATGAAACCAATTTCGTGTACTGTAACAAAGAAGCTGAGTTTTTAGCAACAAAGCTTGGTGTCATGTTCTGTACGTGTATGTGGTCAAATTTGACGCGGTTCTAATCATAAGCAACGTTCTGCGTTACGTCAGTTTTACCATGTCAAACTATTGTCCGAATTGTACATTCTACACTTTGTAGCCCAACCATGACAAAGACAACCTATGACTACTCAATGGCTTTCATAAACATAAACGGTTCAAGCCCTGATAATTTATCATCACTGAAATATGTTTTTCGGTTCAATTTCATAAAAATCTCAGTAAAATTCAATGAAATCTAATAGTTTGACTCAAAAAGTCAAATGCTTTTATGTTTAATGATTTCATCCAAATGTAGAGCTTATTTATGTGAATCAAAACTTGTATATTATCATGCATAACTTATAACACTTTCATAAGTTTATTATTAACATGATTATCTCATGCCATGTGAAGGCACTATGATTGGTTCCCAACAAAGTGCAGAAATTCTGAGCCTATGCAGATGAAGACAATCAACAACGTCAAAAAAGCATGTTGCAACAAAAAGCATTTGGTAAGAAAAATAACATACTATTATGTTTGGATATCTAGAATCGAACATGTTTCAAGAAAATGGCAAAATACCATTGTCAACTACCAAACATTATTGTAATTCTATTAGCAGCAACAATGTAAGAATTATATTCATGACCAATTTTGAATTCCATTTGATAACAAAGATTCAGTTTAATAGTTTTTCATGTGTAACAGTGTTGTTGGGTTGTGACTTAGGGTGTTCTTAACCTTGTATGCATTTTTAAAGTAATGATAGGACTAACAGAAAAAGATAGAATAAAAACTTCTTACAATCATTCATTGGGAATTGGCTACTTGGTGGTCTCTGTATTATTCACATCTATATGTACCTGACGTCATCTTCTGAGGTTTCTGAAGATGTAACAATACACAGACTTTTCAACTGAAATATGCTCCATGGAAGATGACTTATGCCTGTGTGTGATATATTCAACTCCCACAAGCATTCTAAATGTCCAATATCCTCAAGCAGTCTTAATCCCAATACAAAGACACAATACCACTACTCAATGCCTTTCAAAACTACAGACAGTACATGCTCTGATAATTTCTTATCACAAAAATATGTGCATCCTTAAAATTATGTGAAACCTCAGTGAAATTTGTTGAAAGCCAGTAGTTTGACTCAAAAGTCAAATATTTGCATGATTAATGATTTCATCCATATGTAGAGCTTATTTATGTATATAAAACTATTTTAAAAACGAGCCCCGAATCAAATATATCGAAAGTTTTATAAAGTTTCACTTAAGGTCCTTGTGATAAGTTACTTAACCGCCCCTACAGTTTCTATGGTACAAGAGTAGTCCCTCCTTGGACTATATATACCCCACACCCTCACACCTCTCTCATTTTACCACTCTTCTTTCTTTCTCTATAAACACACACACAAATACACTCCTACCTCTCTCTAGAAATCCGGCCACCACCCTCCTAGGGTTCCGGCGCCGTCACCGGAATCCGGCCATCTTCCTGCGACCTCCTCTAACTACACCACCTATCCTATCTTGTAGATCGGGACATTGTGGTTCCACTTTCGTGCAACATACACCCTTAATCCAACCTACGCGCCCTAGATCTTAAAATTAGGGTTCGGATCTTAGGGTTTTGATGTTAAACATGTTTCAAGAATCTCTAGCTTGGATTGGTCACGAGTAGTACTCGTGAAAGACACCAACAACCTCGCTTCTCTCCTATTTTCTCTCGGTTGCGTCACTTCTATTCTATCGTACTTGTCGTACATTCTTCTGGATGCCATGGATATTAGCTTTAGATGCGGTCATTGTCAATAGTGAATAGTGCATTGTTGTGGCTAAGGTGAGTTTCATAGCCCCATTTTTATCTACGCTTTAACTAAATTGAGGTGAGAATCATGCTACTGTTTTTGGACCTTTAAAACTATTTAGATTTGCTATGTGCTTGATGTTTAGATAGATGCGCAGTGAGTCGCTTGCCTTAGACTAGGGTAGCAATCCTAATTACTATAACTGTTGTCTAGCTAAGAATAGACTTCTACCTCGGCCGAGTTCGGGGTTGGCAATTGTTCTAGACTTTGCCCGCGGCAGTCTTTGGACTAGAGTCACTGGGCCAGTGTGATCACTTTGGATGCGTGATATGGATTGTGATTTCGGATATGAAACGGTTTGTGAATGATGTATATCTATCTTAAGTCTCGCATAGCAAATCAACTCCTACAGGTCCACTATGTTTTTACTGAATTTAAACCTATGAACTCACGGCCGTAGTGACTTTTTAGCATGAGTTCTCAGGTTTAAGGCGATAGCTCACTATTGGATGACGCATGGCAAGGGGCATGGTCATAGGCGACTCTGATGAATAAACGGGACCGCTTTAATTATCTTTTGGGCCTATTTCCGCATTACCTTCATTAATGTAAATTTAATGTTTTCAATTAATGAATCTTATTCTAAAATAAATGAGATAAAAACCATTCTTTGTACCTTATGTTGTGATACCAAGATTGTGGCACCCAAAGGCTCGTATGCTTCCGCTAGACCGTATTTTCGGGGTGTTACTGACATACACACGCACATTTCCATTGCAAACACTAATGCCATATACGTTCATATAACGTCCGTAAACATATCTTATACAATTATATCATTTTTATGTACATTTCCAACTCGTTAATCAACTCAGAGTAGTTCTATCTTAATGTAACTATGTATATTTGTGATTTGTCACGTATTTCGCTACAAAACTATCATTTGTGTTTGAGAGCACACAGTCGCTAAATAGGTTTTTAAACAAATGGTTAAGAGCTTCAAGTATAACTGGCAAAATAGACTTTGAAATAAACTTAATTGTTTAAAACTTGTGTGGCCAATCTGTGAAAAAGCAAAACTTCAGTTTTTTCATGGGTCATCTTCTTGACCCGGTTTTGACACAAGTAAAAGATCCAAATCTATAAACATACAAAATCAAGCTCCATTTTCTTACTAAAATCAACATGCAATGAAATCATAACTCCATTCTTCAAAAAAAAAAATATTTATATAGTATTGTCATAACATGCCCTTCAACTTTCTTTTTTTATTTGACAATACCAGCAGTAACAAACACTCTATGTTCGTTACATTTGAATAAAAAATCATTAAATTTGATGAAAGTCAATACTTTGACTAAAAAAAGTCAAATGGTTTTGTTTTTTATGATTTCAGCCCAAAGAGCATAAAACGATACACTCTTGTGTATGATCATACAACAGTTGTATATAGAATCATTTGTACACGATCATTTCCATCTTCGTTTGATCATATCAAATTCCCATAATTTTCATCAAAAACACAGTTGACTTTCTAAAAAAGTCAATTATTTTGACTGTACTCGATTATTTAACTAGTCTAAGGGGGTGTTTGTTTCGGCTTATGTATGGGCTTATTAGCTTATATGAGTTCGGCTTATATAACATAAGCCACAATTTTGTGGTTTATTTGTCACTTACGGGCTTATATAACATTGTCAGTGTTATATAAGCCCGTAAGTGTCAAAGTAAGCCACAAAATTGTGGCTTATGTCATATAAGCCGAACACGGCTTATGTCTTATAAGCTTAAATAAACACCCCTAACATCTAATTAGACATATATTCAATAAAGTAAAACATATATTCGTAACCTAAAACAATCCTACTTTAGGCTCAAACTAACATTTAGGCTCAAACTCACTTCTCTACCAATATGATATCCAAAGAGTTCTTAAAAGCTTCAACTTCTCATTTAGAAACACTAAAATTTAGATCTAAAATATGTTTATTAGTAAAAAAAAAGGTCCATACTACAAGTTAAAGTTCAAAAAGCTTCCGCTTAATGTTCTTTATTTTCCGGTACCGAGGAGAATCAGAAAATTCACCAACACTTCTGAAGCGACTAGTGTCAACTGTATTTGAGCAATCCCATTCAAATTCTTTGGGGGTGTTTGATTTCGACTTAATTGACTTAATATGAAAAAAACTGAATTAATTAAGTCATATGAAAACTGTTTGTTTCTGACTTAATAGAGAAAGATAACTGAAAATATTAAGTAATAAAACTGAAGTAGTCTGAATTAAGTCATTTTTTAATTAAACATGACTTAATAAAAAAATTTAACAAACAAGCCCTTAGTGTCTCAACATAAGTAAATACCAATCTCACATTTCAGCCACATAATCAACACTCATTTCTTCTTGGTGAAAGTTTTCTTCGCCTTTCTATTGTTAGATCCTCCTCCGCTCTCCTGTCAAAACAACGGATTTAAATGAATGAAAGTTGAAAACAAAATGCTATAAGTCAAAAGAAACAATTTTTCTCTAATCATATTTACACGCAAAAAAATAAAAGTTTAAAAAAACTTTATCAATTATAAAGCAAACCAAGGTAAAGAAGTTGGGAGATAAACATAATTGAGCATAAGTACCTTTTTATAGTGAATGTAAGCAGGTTTGCGAGTCATCTCTTGCCCATTTTTAGCGGCATAAACCTGAAAAGTACAAGAAAATTCTATTTATATCATACAGCACATAAAGAGATGCCATCAAAAAGTAGGGGTGGCAATTCCTAACACAAAACACGACCCAAAACCAACATGGAAATAAATGGGTAGGGTCTGGTTTAATCAGTAACCCGTTTGAGTTTTTTTATTTTAGATAAATTATGTTTATAATGGGTTAAACGGTTAAAAAGGTCGACCCACCCACAAGTTTAGAAAAGCAGGTTGAATAGGCGATGTTTGTGTTATGTGTAGACGGGTTAGGATTATAACTGACCTAACTACTTAAAGATGTCGTGCTTGGGTTAAGGCATTCTGACATGCCAATCCAAACCCAAACCTGACCTGAATTTGGTTCTAGCAGTTTCTTAATTTCAAAATGACTACTATAACAAAGAATTCAAACTCAGAGAGATATCAGTTTCTTGATTAGAAATGAGTACTATAACAGAACAAGAACTTTCCAACTTACCTTCTTCCCATAGCCATTTGTGAACCAATCCCAGAAAACTTGACCATCAGCTTGAACCCTTCTCTTGTCAGCATCTTTTGTGATCCCTTACGCAGTATCAGCTTTCGGATTCATGAAACCTTGTGATGTTTCTTGAGTCTTTGATTTTCTTGAATTTTTCCTTGAGGAGCTTGTCTCAGCTTTATTAGTTCTAGTAGCTTGTTTAGTTTTGTCACCACTGCTAAATTGACCCCTAAAAATAAAAAGGAATACAAAAACGAATTATTGAAGAGCTACTTGCATTAAAACCCCTTAAAAGCTATCAATAATATGACAGAACTAACTTACATGTAATCGATATTTAATGGGCTGATAAGAACCTCTATCTTCTGTATTCAATGGGAAAAAATTGCACAAATGAGTTTGAACTAGCTCTTGAATAATCAAATCTAATGAAATCTACGACACTGCACCATGCCAGTTAGGATATCACGAGGTGTCTAGACCTTGGGTGTGTGAGTGTGAGCCACAGATGAAGTAGGTGCTGACCTTGAGTGCAGGAGGTGTTTGGGCCGAGGAGGGGCCATCTGTAGATGGGCCGCTGGAATGGACCAAATCAGAATTGGAAGAGTGGGCTGAGGAGGTGGCAGAAGACACAGGTTTAGGTGGAGATGGATTGATCTGAAGTAATAAGTACTAGTACAGCATCCAAGTTAAGATTATAGCTTGATCTAACAGTGTATACATTAAAAACTACTAATACAGAAAGGTAAAGTGACAATCATACGTTGAAACACTTCTTTACAAACAATCATACTTTTGGAAGTATACTGGAGAAATTCATCAATGACCAAAAAGTATAAAGCCAAAATCACTTGAAAATAATCAACAATAAGCAATGGTGCGGTAATGTGACAGGATGAAAACTATCAGTTTTAAAGTATTAAAGTGTCAGTTTTAGCTTATAAACAATTATTTCACCTTTGCCCAATAAAGATTGAAACAGGGCTTCAAAGTTTAAGAAATCCATCTGTTAATGAGTTTGGAGGTACAAGTGTTTAACATAATAGGCCCTTTAAAACTGGTTTATGTCAGATCATCTTTTAATGAATTCATTTTGACATCCAAACTCATGTCAAAATCACATCTTTTTCATCAGTTGACTTTCTCAACAAGTCAGCTTTGTTGCATGAAACCAGTTCCATGTACTGTAACAAAGAAGGTGAATTTTTGGCAACAAAGCTTGGTGTCATGTTCTGTACGTGTATATGGTCAATACGGACGTGGTTCTAATTATAAGCAACGTTCTGTGTTACTTCAATTTTACCATGTCAAACTATTGTCCGAATTGTACATTCTACAGTTTGTAGTCTAAAAGACAACATATGACTACTCAATGGCTTTCAAAAATACAAACAGTTGATGCCCTGATAATTTCTTATCACTGAAATATGTTTGTCGGTTCAATTTCATAAAAATCTCAGCAAAATTTGATGAAAGGCAACAGTTTGACTAAAAAGTCAAATGCTTTTATGTTTAATGATTTCATCCAAATGTAGAGCTTACTTATGTGAATCAAAACTTGTATATGATCATTCATAACTTATAACACTTTCTTAAGTTTATTATTTACATGATCATCTATAGCCTCATGTAAAATTCTGACCATTTTTATCAAGAACAAAGTTGGACTTTCTAAGAAGTCAACTGTGTTTATTGAACTCCATGAATTAACTTATCTGACTTGAATTTCTTTATTGGTTCTAAGTAATTAGCGCAACATCCGATTAGGGTATTATAGCTTAATCTAACAGTGTATTATATAGTACTGATGTTGAAAGATAAAAGACAATCCCAATGGTTAATAGTCAACTGCTCAAGATTTGGAGCCAACCTAAGGTCAAAGATCCTCAACTTTGAGTACCTGATAGTGAGGAACCTTAGCTTATGAAGAACCTAACATAAATACAAAAAAAAACAATTAATATAGGTGCAATTACAAACCAATAGATATATAGGATCATAATAAATCATGAAAAACAACAAATTAACCATTATTTTACCTTTCCTTCTCCATCTTCCCAAAGTTTAACAATATTGCTGAAATACATTTCAAGTCCAACAAGATATTTTCCTTGAAATGTATTCGGTAAACTCGAAAAAGGAAAACCAATACATCTCATAAATCGTAAGGAACTTGGAAGGTATTCGCTAACTTTATCAAATTCAACAATATTGCTATTAGAATAATTCTCTAGGAGATCTATGTGGATAAATCTAAGATCCTTCATTTTTGCTAGACCTGTTAAAGCAATTTCAACACTGAAACCCGGTGACCGGAAGTATAGACATTTTGTTGCTTGGGTACCCTGAAATCGAAAAAATAAAACCCCTTAATTTTTGTCGCAACCCTAAATTTCCAAAACGCCCAAAATCACTGAAAACATTATCAAATTGAGAGTGAATCAAGATGATATAAAGCGAATTGAATGATAATTCCATTCGAGTTAATGAATTTTTGAATGATTATTAGAGACAAATAGTGAATTTAGGGAAACACTTTTAGAGAGACAAACAAATAGCAAAATGAGAATTGTTATGTGTTTTATATATGAAACTGACAGTACGTATTATTTTGTCCAAGGGGGTGTTTGTTTAAGCTTATATTATACATGGCTTATGAGTTTAACTGTTTTTCGGCTTATATTTCATAAGACACAATTTTTTGATTTATTTTGAGGCTTGTGAATTTATATAAGTTTATTATGATTCAATAAACTTATATAAGCTCATAAGTCTCGAAATATGTCGGAGAATTGAGGCTTATGAAACATAAGCCGAAACCATATAAGCCCCATATATAAGCTAAACAAACACCCCCTAATATAATATTTAAAATTTAATAATATCCTTTTATTAAATGGTCAAACATAGTTAAATTACAAATTCTCCATATGGCCGACGATACAATAATCATGTATGATTGGTTTTTCTTAAAAAAATGTAAGAAGTTGAAGGAACTTTCATGTGTTTATTGTTCGTTTAGTGATTTAGGTATGCTTGAGCTGTTAGATAACTCTAGTCAGCTTGAGGTTTTATCTTTTAAGAGGTTATTTAACTATCCTGACGCCGAATTTCCATTTACTAAACTTAGGAGGAGTGTTTTTAATGAACGATTATTCATACCGGCCGACAGCTTAATTTGAAAAGTTTGAAGTTGATTTGTCGTTGTGGAAAGCTGGACAGTATGCTGGAGACGATTCCGATGATAACTTTTAGTTGAGGTTCATTTGGAAAATATTAATGTGACTGATGTCAGTGTTTCGTTGTTATTTAGAAGTCGCGATTTAAATGCTTTACGTATTGTTGATGCACGAATGTTGGATTGATTAGTGTTGCTGAGAATTTTAAGTGGATAAAGAAGCTTTGTGTTAGTGTGAACCTTGAGGAGCTGGTTTAATGAACTAAAATTTTAAACTAATACTAGAATATTTTTAAAACTAAATTTCACATTTTCTTTTGAGCATCGACATGTATAGTAAGAATGCTTATGAGTCCATATTTTATGCATTAGCAGTGTCAAGAGGCTTTTCTAACTTGCTTACCTTGTTTCTAAAAATAGTATTAACTTCAGTCTAAAAACAAGTTGAAGGACTGCATATGCAATGTTCATCTATTTTAACAAGTCTATGGTTAAAAGTGTGAAAAACAGAACTGGAAAAAAGAGTAAATTTCATTTTTGGTCCCTAAGGTACGGCCAAATTGCAGGTTTCGTCCCTAACGTTTCAAAAGTGCAACGATAGTCCCCATTTTGAATGTTTTGTTGCATGTTTTGTCCCTAAATTGCAGATTTAGCCCCTAAACCTTTGAAGTTTCCGTTGCATGTTTGGTCCCTATATTGCAGATTAGGGACCAAACATGCAGCAAAACCTTCAAAATGGGGACTATCGCTGCACTTTTGAAACGTTAGGGACGAAACCTGCAATTTAGCCATACATTAGGGACCAAAAATAAAATTTACTCCTGGAAAAAACATATTGTAGATATTAGCAATTTAGTACTAGTGATCTTGTTGACCTGGTTTTGACCCAGATAAGATCCGAGTCCATAAACAGACAATATGAAGCCCAATTTTCTAACAAAATCGAGATGATAGGTAACCAAACTGTAAGCTATGTGTTCAATTCATTAACAACTCTCAGATATGTTCATTAATACAGGTCAACTAAAATAGATGAAAGTCAATACTTTGACTCAAAAAGTCAAATGGCTTTGATTTTGATAAGATCAACCAACTGTTTTCAATACCTTTATACTTTATTTATGACTTTAAAAAATATTATCATCTTAAACATTAAATCAAACTCTCACCATTTTCACTAATAACAGACTTTGACTTTCTTAAAAAGCCATTTTATATGAAATTAACAAATATCCTACTTAAAGATCAAATCATAAAAAAGTAGTCCAACTCTATAAAAACATCGATACACCCCGCCAGATTACCACTAAACATGAATGCAAGTTTCATGTGGTACTACACCGAAAGAAGTAATGTCCTTTCCTTTAACAACAAAGAAATTGATTTATTAAAACTAGCTAGGAGATACCATAACGTGAAAAACAAAAAACAAAACAAAAACAAAAAAGTGCCGAGAAAACGAGGAAATGGCTAAGATATGGTGCATAAACGAAAATGAGGGCATGCACATTTACATATATGGAATATCACAATATCATCATAGCTAGGTAAGAAAAGCCCGACAACCACATTCATGCCTTTGAGACCAAACTGATTTAAACATTCTACAGTAATGTCGTTTTATTTGTTATGTTCACGTTCATCTCATGGTCCCAGCTTCAAATCAAACTCTGATGATAACGTCTTATTCCTGGAACATTGTAAGTAGATTCTATCAGTACCAGTAAACACTATAATATTTGTTCTGTTATTGACTTGGATAGAAAAACTCAGTGAATTTGATGAAAGTCAATAGTTGACTCGAAAGTCAAATATTTTTAATGGTTCACCATTTTATCCCAATGTAGAAGATATTTATGCAAATCAAAACTTGTATATGATATTAAATCACTTACAAAAATTTAAAGAATATGATTATAACATGATTATCTCCAACATCATGTAAAGTCCAATCATTTTCATTATGAACACATTTGACTTTCTGAAGAAGTCAACTGTGTTATCTGAACTCCTCGAGTTAACTTATCTAACTTTAAAATTTTAAACTGCTTTATACAAGTAAGTTACTTTACTCACTACACTTTGAAAGTTAATAGCTATACCTTGATTCAACTGTATACAGCTTGTATAGGAGATTTGTACCTGTTAAAATAGTTATAGTTATTTATGTGTTCTCTGCGCTTTGTGCCTGTGTTTGGGATTGCTGTTGATATCTGATTATTACGGTTTTAAACAACAAATAACCAAGAATTCTAGTGTTCGGATAATGCAGGCTAACATATTGTGATTATTTGAGGGCAATTTATATCAGAATCCCTAAACAGTAGCACATATAAGTAGTCCTTTTGAAATTACTTATAAAAAATGTTAGTTTGCTTACTAAAACTGCTAAGTTACATTCCCGTTAAAAGAAATTATTCTGAATAAGCAGTTTCAAAATGCTTAACTTAAAAGAACTTTCTTCATTCACAAAACCAAATAAACATGTCTGGATAAGCAATCCCAAACACCCTCAAAACTACATCAAATCATCATCATCATTAACAACAACTTCCCATCAGCTACTCAAACTCGATTCGATCCTATCCAGGGAGTTTGCAACACACCAGAAGATCCAAGATTGCATCTGGAGGGTCATATATATCTAAATTTGACATTACTTTAGTAAGGCTTGTGGCCAAAGTGAAAATAAATAAACCTTTTATTTAAAACCTTGACGCCAGTGTGGAAAACCACATTTTTGGGGGATTTTCGTATTCCTTGGGGTAGTGTAGCAATTGACCAATAAATTGATTAAAATACAGTATTTATAGGAGATTTAAGTACCAAATTTAGCTTTTAAAAATGATTTTATCATACAATTTTCCCACTCTTTTAAGATTTCTAAAACACAGTTGAATTTTTGAAGAAGTCAACTCAGCTGCATGAAACCAGTTCCATGTACTGTAACAAAACAAGCCCTAAACCCTAAACCCGTAAGTTATTAGGAAAAAAGCTTAGTGCCATGTCCTGTACGGTATCATCTTCCTCAATTTTATGATAAAGCTACAAACCTTTTAGACTCTAGTATCATAACAATATCACTTACGTGGTCAATGGTAGTACGGTATTAGTTGTAAGTGACAGTTTGTGTTAGCTCAGTATGTTAAACTGTTTTACAAATTTAACATTCTACGGTTTGTAGCTCAACCATGACAAAGACACAATATGACTACACAATGGCAAAATACAATTCAATGGAAATGTCAGCGAAATTTGATAAAAGCCGGTAGTTTGACTCAAAAGTCAAATGCTTTTATGTTTTATGGTTTCATCCAAATGTAGATCTTATGCATGTGAATCAAAACTTGTATATGATCTTACGTCACTCATAACACTTTCTTAAGTTAATTATTAACATGATCATCTCCAGCCTCATAGAACATTTTCATTAAGAACAGAGTTTGACTTTCTAAGAAGTCAACTGTGTTTATTCAGCTCCATGAACTAAAATAATGTTCAAATTCTTTATTGGTTTAAGGTAATAGCTACTAGTACAGCATCCAAGTTGGGACTATAGCTTTTTATCTAACAGTGTATACATTTAAAAGTACTAATACTGAAAGGTAACATGACAATCATACTTTGAAACACTTCTTTACAAACAATCGCTTTTGAGTGTACCGAGAAAACTATGAATGCCCGAAATGGATTGAGCCAAACTCACTTGACAATGACCAACGATCAGCAATGCCTGGGGAAAAAATCATAAATAAATCATTTCAATGGACATGACTACACGAGAATAGATGTGGAGAGATATGAGCTTTAGATCACCTTCTGCGCTGAGTGGCAATTGCTTCCTGCTCACCGGATCTAGAAAGATCAAGTTGAAACAAAATATTAGAAAAACGTAAAATCTGTATGATAAACCATGCCCTACAAGAAACCATTCGAGTTGAGAAATTGCTTAACGACTTACCCGATCGGAGTTCACTTGGCTAACTGTTATGCGCTGATTGACGATAGCTTCCTGCTGATCGGATCTCCTAATAGCAGAAAATGGATTGTTAGAACCATAGTAAAACACATAAATTGCAGAAACAACTAATAGTTCCATAATCAATCTAAAATTTCAAAATAAAGTACCTGTTAAAATAGCTCTTCATGTACTGGCTCCTTTGGCATGTGTTAGTATGGGTTATAAGTAGTAGATTCTTAAATAATCATGAGAGAAAAAATTATAAAGCACTTCAACATCATCATCATCAGAGGTTCTTCGTCTCTTGAGTAATAAACCATGTGTATCAATAAGCCGTTTCGACCCAACAATACGTAGACCTCTCAACCCAAAAAATGCCTGTGGAAGATGGGTTATGCCTGTACCTTCTATGTTTAACTCTTTCAAACCTTCTAAGCATCCAATATCATCGGGTAACTTCTCAAGAAGTAAACATGATTTAAGTTCGAGAGACTTGAGATGTTTCAACTTACAAATGCTATCCGGAAGATGTTTAATCTCTGTAGATGACAAAGTTAGCTCCTCTAGACATTCTAGCTGGTCAAGGTCCCGGGTGCTTCGTAATAAGCCTTCAAGTGTAAACTTTCTTATACATTGTAAACTACAAATGCTTCTTGAAAAACTCTCAAGGTTTGTACAAGCACATAGACCCATAGAAATAAGCCTTTCAAGATTTCCAAACGATGAAGCTGGATCTTCTTTATAATAACATTCAAACCAAAACTTTGGAGAATCATTGTCGGAGTGCAATAGGCAAACATCTGTGGGTTCTGCAATCAGATGTAACTCAGATAAAGAACCACCCTTAGCTGGTTGAGACTGTTTGTCTGTTGGGCTAATGTCTGACCCGAGCTCATGGGGCAGCAGCAGCCATCGACCCAAGCCCATGGGTGAATGTCGGTTCTAGTATTTTATTTATATTAGAATTGTAGTAGGATTAGGAAAGCATGTTCTATTCCCTATATATACAACCGAGCTGTGGTTTGTCAGCAATGTATTCAATATCAGTTTTTGTAAGCAAGTATTTTTCTGATTAATTGGAGAGCTTATTCCAAGAATCATTCGGTGTTTTTGTTTGTTTAGTTCTGTGTTTTCTGTGTTTCGGCTGTGAACTTCGATTCGCACTTGTGGACTTGAATTGGTATCAAGAGCAAGGTTTAAGCTTAAAGTCGATCACAGCAGGTGGTTTCCAAAGTCGATCATAGAAGGGTTTCCAAAGTCGATCACAAAAGGGGGTTTCAAAGTCGATCACGTATGGTTTCCAAAAGTCGATCACAGCAGGGGATCACGAAGGGTTTCCAAAGTCGATCACGAAGGTTTCAAAAGCAAATGACTAAAGGGTTTTCCAAGATAGTCAAGACGACTAAAGGGTTCCAAGAAGTCGATAAAGTTTCAAACTTTAACTTGGTTTACTTAGGCAAGAAGTAAAACAAGCGTGTTCTAGGGTCGGAAGACAATCCAACTACACCGTAACTTACAAAGGCGTTCAAGAAGGATGGTGCAAGGCGAGTCGAGTCAACCACAAATTGAACATTCTAAAACGGCTCTTCAATGTCCAATGTTAACAAGCACGAACTATAACATATGGGCAATAAGAGTTAAAGCGGTATTCCGAGTCCATGGAATACTTGATGCACCGGAACAGGGGAAGGAACACAAGTTGTTGCTAAGCAAGATCACATGGCAGTTGGCGTTACTTTTCCAGCGATTCCGAAGAACTTGTTTTTCAAGTTTCACAATTCAACACAGCCAAAGAAATCTGGGAAGCTTTGAAGACCAGGTATGTGGGTGTTGATCGGGTTCGAGACGCAAGGTTGCAAACCTTGGAGACGGAATTCGAATCTTTAAAGATGAAAGTCAACGAATCAATCGATGACTTTGCGGCTAGGTTGGGCAAAATTGTAATTGAAGTCAATAGCTTGGGAACAATTTATGAAGACAAGAAACTTGTTAAGAAGCTACTTGCATCCGTTCCGGATAGGTATGTTGCAATCGTTGCCTCAATAGAACAATTTGCTGACTTGAATACTATGTCTTTTCAAGAAGCAATTGGAAGGTTGAAAGCTTTTGAAGGAAGAATGAAGGGTGTTGACACCACTTCTAAAGATCAAGGCAAGTTGATGTTCGGAAGGGCTGAAAGATATGATAAGAAAGGTCGAGGAAGGAATTCCTCCGTGGCAACGGTAAAGGTCAAAACTTTTCTTCTCAAAACAAATCTCGAGGTAGTGGTCAAGCTAATAACCACAACCGTGGAAACCAAAACAACTCCGGAGCAATACGGATAAAAAAAAGAACAAAAGTCGAGACCTTTCAAAGATTCAATGCTTCAGATGTGATGAATATGGTCACTTTGCTTTTAAACCGCCTGAACGACGTGAACGTAAGCAAAGCATGAATCAAACATTTTGAAAACGGAGGATGATGATGACCCAACACTTTTTATGATGAAAAGCGTTCAAGAAGTAGTTTTCTTGAATGAAGAAAAGATTATCCCAAACCAATTGAATACTAAGCCAAACGAAGAAGACACTTGGTATTTGGATAATGGAGCAAGTAATCACATGACGGGGATCCGAGAATACTTTTCGGAGTTAAATGAGAATATCTCCGGCAGAGTGAAGTTTGGTGATAACTCCTACATCGAGATAAAAGGGAAGGGTTCGATAATCATTGAAGGGAAAACGGGAGAGCAACGGTTAATCACTGGAGTCTATTACCTACCCGAGCTAAAAAGCAACATAATTAGTCTTGGGCAAGCTACCGAAGGCGGATGTGACATTCGTATGAAAGGTAACCTTCTTACTATGCGTGACTCAGATGGCAAGCTTTTGATGAAGGTTCCTAGAACAAGTAATAGACTTTACAAGATTAAGCTCCAAGTTGGAAGTCCGGTGTCTCTCAAAGCAAAGATGGAAGATGATGCTTGGTTATGGCATGCTAGGATGGGTCACATTAATTTCGAGACGATGGAATTAATGGCAAGGAAGGGCATGGTTGAAAATTTGCCAATAATTCATCAAGAGAACAAGTTGTGAATCTTGCTTGGTAGGAAAACAAACCAAGAAGGCGTTTCCTAAAGCTGCAAAATTTAAGGCAACACATCCTCTTCAACTTATACATGCCGACCTATGTGGACCAATTTCTCCACCATCCATAGCACCTAAATAGGTACATATTTGTTCTTATTGATGACTTCTCACGGCTTATGTGGACTTTTACCTTGAAGGAAAAAGGTGAGGCATTTGAATACTTCAAAAAGTTCAAAGCTTTAGTTGAGAAGAAGTCGAAGGAAGATTATAACCCTCAGGACCGATAGAGGAGGTGAGTTCACTTCAAAAGAATTTACCAACTTTTGTGAAAACGAGGGTATAACAAGACATCTAACCGCTCCCTACACACCGCAACAAAATGGAGTCGTGGAAAGGCGAACCGCGACTCTATGGGAATGACTAGAAGCATCTTGAAAGCACGATACGCACCAAACTACATGTGGGTCAAGGAGTAAGACACGCTACATTCTTGATTAATAGAGTTTCAACTCAAGCTCTAGTTAATCAAACTCATAACGAGGATTTCAAAGGAAAAAGCCTAACTTGAGGGTTTGGTATTTGGATGTGTGGCTTATGCAACGGGAACTAAGCCATATTTACATAAGTTAGACGACAGTCAACACTCGACTCATTTACATCTAAAACGAGCCAGTACAAAAGGTTTTCGACTGCTCAATCCAAAACTAAAGAAGATAGTGGTATGTCGTGATACGGAGTTTAATGAGGAACTTGGCTGGAAGTATGTTGTTGGAAGCGAATCACACGAGCTAAACCCAGGTATGTTTGTCATAGAATGGCACGTCTATTGATACGGGGTTGTGGATTTGTTAACCCAAAGTGACCGATGAAGTTGAGGCAGAAAATCAAGAGGCTAAAAATCATCATGATGTTGATGAAAATCAACCACCAATACCGAACAAGAAGACCAAATCGAGGCGGTAATAACCCTAATCCTGCGGACGTAAACTCAACCAATTGTGAGACGTTCTTCAAGGGTTTCAACTAAGCCAACTAGATTTAATGACTTTATTATGGGTTCTAGTTCAAGAACCTCAGTTGCTAATGAAGATCAAAATCTACTTTTGATTGAAGATGATGAACCAAGAACGTTCCAAGAAGCAAAAGTCTCAAGCAAGTGGATGGTTGCTATGAAGCAAGAGATTGAGTCTATCGAGAAGAATGATTCATGGGAATTAGTTTAGTTCTTAATGTTAATCCCAGTGGATTAAAGTGGGTGTTCAAAATTAAGAGAAATCCGGATGGTTCAATTAATAAGTTTAAAGCTCGTTAGTAGTAAAAGGTTATGCTCAAAAGGAAGGAATTGACTATGACGAGGTATTTGCTACCGTAGCACGGATTGAAACGATACGCTTATTGATCTCATTGGCCGCGAAAGAAGCATGGGAGCTACATCATCTGGATGTAAAGTCAGCTTTTTACATGGAGAACTAAAAGAGCAAGTGTTTGTTACACAACCGGAGGGGTTCGTGAAGAAAGGAGAAGAAAGGAAGATCTACAAGTTGAAAAAGGCGCTTTATGGACTTAAACAAGCACCAAGGGCGGAATACAAAACTTGATAGTGAACTCAAGCAAATGTCTTTCAAAAGATGCCAACACTAACAAGCTTGTATGTGAAGAAGACAAACAAGTCAATCTTGATTATTGCAGTCTTTGTAGATGATCTCTTAGTAACCGGTTCAAAGCTTGTCGAAATTGGTGAATTTAAGAGACAAATGCAAGAAAGGTTCGATATGAGTGACTTGGGAAAGTTAAGCTATTATCTTGGCATTGAAGTAAAGCAAGAGGATTCGAGTATCTCAATAAGTCAAGAAAGCTATGCAAAGAAGATCTTGAAAGATGCCGGGATGCATGAAGCGAATTCTACTCAATGTCAATTAGAACCTAGAATGAAGTTAAGCATGGACAAGGAAGGAAAACCAGTTGATGCAACTTTGTATAGACGACGAGTTGGTTGTTTAAGGTACTTACTACACACTCGACCTGATTTATCTTATTCGGTTGGTTTGGTTAGTCGTTACATGCAAGAACCAAAAGAATCACATATGGCAGCTGTGAAACAAATACTGCGGTATATCCAAGGTAGTTTGAATTTTGGAATACGATACAACCAAGAGAAGACCAAGGAGCTAGTGGGGTTTAGTGATAGTAGTTATGCTATGGACCAAGATGATGGTCGAAGCACAACTGGGCATGTATTTTATCTAGGTAAATCACCTATCACTTGGTGCTCACAAAAGCAAAACACGGTGGCTCTATCGTCTTGTGAAGCCGAGTTCATGGCTGCAACCTCACCGCGGTCGGGATATGGTTACGGGGATTGTTGAGTGAAATAACCGGAATGGAAGAAAGAGTGGTGGTCTTATTTGTTGATAACAAATCGGCTATTGCACTTATGAAAAATCCAGTCTTTCACGGGAGAAGCAAGCATATAAACATACGTTATCATTTTATCCGAGAATGTGTTGAAAGAGGCCAAGTACAAGTTGAGTTTGTAAGAGGTGATTTGCAACGTGCTGATATTCTCAACGAAAGCTCGCAAGGATTAAGTTCAAGGAGATGCAAGAGTTACCGAGTCAGAAGACCTACCTATCTCGAGCAGAAATTAGGTGAATTGGCTAATGTCTGACCCGAGCTCACATGGCAAGCAGCAGCATCGACCCAAGCCCATGGGTGAATCGGTTTCTAGTATTTTATTTATATTAGAATTGTAGTAGGATTAGGAAAGCATGTTCAATTCCCTATATACAAACCGAGCTGCTGGTTTGTCAGCAATGTATTCAATATCGGTTTTGTAAGCAAGTATTTTCTGATTATTGGAGAGCTTATTCCAAGAATCATTCTGTTTTTTGTTTGTTTAGTTCTGTGGTGTTTTCTGTATTTCGTGAACTTCGATTCAGACTTGTGGACTTGATTGTCAAACACAAAAGACTTAAACCTCCCACAACCACTCAAGTCTAAGAAGTCAAGCTTTTTCAGACATCCAATGGGAGCATTAATTTCCACCAAATCATAACAATTTTAAGATTTAACCTTTTAGATTTGGAGCGGAGCCCAAGATCAAGGGTCCTCAATTTTGAATGACTGAGGCTGATATCTTCGAGCTTTGGACTTTCAACAGGCATTTGAAGCTCTACCAAGTCATTACAGCCTTCGAGTATTAGCCTCTTAAGATTCGGAGTATTCTCGAGGTGAAGGTTTTTCAACTTTGAATCAGTGAGGTCAAGACATTCGAGCTTTATACTTTCAGCAGGCATTTGAAATTTTACCAAATCATAACAGTTGGAAATAGTCAACTGCTCAAGATTTGGAGCCAACCTAAGGTCAAAGGTCTGTAGTTTTGAACTACGGAAGGTGAGGAACCTTAGCTTATGAAGAACCTAACATAAGTACAAAAGAAATAATTAATATTGGTGCAGTGACAAACCAATAGATATATAGGATCATAATGAATCATGAAAAAACAACAAATATATTTAACCATTATTCTACCTTTTCTTCTCCATCTTCCCAAAGTTGAACAATATTGCTGCTATACAATTCAAGTCCAACAAGATATTTTCCTTGAAATGTATTCGGTAAGCTCGAAAAAGGAAAACCCCACCATCTCATAAATCGTAAGGAACTTGGAAGGTATTCGCTAACTTTATCAAATTCAACAATATTGCTCTTTAAATAATCCTTTAAGAGACTTATGTGAATAAATCTAAGATCCTTCATTTTTGCTAGACCTTTTACTGCAATTTCAGCACTGAAACACGGTGACCGGGAGTATAGACATTTAGTTGCTTGGGTACCCTGAAATCGGAAAAATAAAACCCCTTAATTTTTGTCGGAACCCTAAATTTCAAAACGCCCAAAATCACTGAAAACAAGACCAAATTGAGAGTGAATGAAGATGATATAAAATGAATTGAATGATAATTTGATTCGAATTAAAGAAGTTTTGCATGATTATCAGAGAGAGAAAGTGAATTTGGGGAAAACTTGTTATGTGTTTTTTATAAGAAAAGCGACGGTAACTTATTATTTTGTCTAATATAATACTTAAAAAGACAATAATATCCTTTTATTAAACGGTCAAATATAGTTAAACTAACAGAGTTAGGAAATTTGGACCAAACCCGTGACGGATGTTTCATTTTAGACCAAACCCAAAACTTTTTAAAGTACTGGAGCAAAAATGAAATATCTAGCAAACCACAAAGAAAAAAATGTAGTTAACTCTCAGTTTTATTAAATCACAACTTAATTCTTACCAGGTTATTAGTCAATATATACTCTATTTCCTCATCAACCCACAATCGGCTATGTCTTTGAGGTTCCTCGGGGTGTGACCGACGCACAATATTCCTACCCATTTCTTCAAAATGATCATGCATCCACAAGTACCCAAATTCAGAAATAGTTATGAGAGATTTCTGCTCAAGAACTCTTAAACCAACTTTAGCATGAAATCCACTTTCAAGCTCTAATTACAACTTCTTTGTCCCAACCTTTTAGTATGCATTACAACATCTAGAATATTTCCTTGTAATCATCCTCTAGACCATCAAAACTTATTTCCAATCTATCCATAGTATCCTTAAATGGAATTGTTTTTAGTCTTTCAATGACATTTATCCAAAAAGGCTCACTTTGACCACAAAGAAATGAACCCAAAACTTTGATTGTTAAGGGAAGACCATGAGCATATTGTACAACTTGTCATGATAGCTCTTCGTACCTTTGAGTTGGAATCTCTCTTCCAAGCATACCTCTTGAAGAGGCATCCCCAAACGAGATAACAAATCACATTATGAATCAAGGTCACTCGGTGGGCTACCAGTACTTGCTCATCTCTTGTTGTAATTATGATTCTACTTCCCGCTTAAACCAATTACGATCCGGCTAGCGCCTCAAGTGGTCTTTATGATCGACGTCATCAAGAACAACAAGTACCTTTCTACCACGCATCCTCCTTTGCATCATACTTTTACCGCCAAAAACACTACTTACTTCAATGTTTTGATCCTTTAAACCATCGAAAGTACTTGTTTCGCAACTTCTTTAGACCCTCCGTAGAGGCTTTTGAAACTTCCCAGACATTTTCAATAAAGCTTTCACCGTCGAACTGAATGGATATATGATCAAAAATCTGCCAAGGTTGTCTTCCCGCACCTCCCATCCCCCATATCCTAGCATGCGAACATCATCAACACGGTTCTAAAGATGAAACAACATCCTTTACTCGAGTCTCCATGCCGACTAACTTTTCATCCAAGCCGAAATTGATGGAGCGTAACTCTAGTGAAATCTCTTGAACAATCTTTTGGATAAATTTAGCTTCATGCCTGTATGTAAAATAAGATTGTTAAAAATCCTAATTTAGCTTCATGCCTGTATATAACACATATAATTGTATATGAAGTAATGGCAAAGAATGAGCTATCAGTTAGATAGTAAATGAATAACAGATGGGCTGGGTATAAGGTAAATTTTTTCCGGGTCAAAACAGGTTGGGTCAACCCGCAAACACTTCCCTTCAACATCTAACTTATAACATACTCATTTCAATGCATTAAAAACTGTTTTTAAGGTTATATGTCAATACAGAAAAAATCTTAAGGTTGTGAATAAAAAACTACTTTAAGGTTATATGCATTAAAAATACACCATGTTAGGATATAAATAGTTATTTACCCATTTGACCCATTTGAGATTAAACATGTTTTTTTGAAAGCCATTAATTATTTATACATTGGAAATCATTCAATCGTAGATCGAAAAGAAGTAAAATCAAAGAATGTTGCCTAGACATATGATGAAGAAATTTACCCACCCATTAGCAATGCTTTTCAACTCCCAGCCAGCCAAATCAGATGCTTCTTTCAAAGCCTCCCTCCATTTCCCAGCAGCTTCATCCTCTTTATGTTTTGCAAATGCATCTCCAACTGACCCAGTTTGTTTGCGAACTTCAGTGGGCTCCACATCGTAGAACACAGGGTATGCGGTATGCCCAAAACCTTTCCGGCATTCCATAATCTTAACAAGCTCTTCCAAGCACCAAGATGAAGAAGCATAGTTCTTTGAAAAGACAATGATATAAAATTTTGAGTCTTCAATGGCTTGGATAAGCTCATCACTGATCATATTCCCTTGCTTGATTTTCTCATCGTCTTTGTATGTGTAAATGCCTTTATTCTCTAGAGCATGATACAGATGATCAACAAAGTTCTTTCGAGTGTCTTCGCCTCTAAAGCTTAAGAAGACATCATACTTGAAGCTCTTTTGATTGATTGAACTGGAAGTAGACGCCATAACTTCAAGTTGTTGAAAGAAAGCTAGAGGGTTGAACTATGGTGAAAAACGTGTTTTTGATGAAAATAAGTGCATATGTGAGTCGTACTAGTGATATTTTTACATGGTTTGGGATGGGGAACATGATGTGACAATACAGCAATATCTTCTTTTGAGGATATGAAAGGAAAAGTCATTGCAATTGTCATGTGGTTTCTTGGTGCTTGGTGGGTTCCTTCTCATGAAATTTGAATTGTACTTTTTGTAAAGAAATTTTTTTTAGTTTCTAAATTTGGCTCTTTAGTTAATCCTATATTTTATGATCACCATTCACGAGCATGTATATATATATATATATATATTCTCAAAGTTTACATTATGATCAGGCTTTAGAAGCTTGAGTATAGCCGGGATTATTATTCGGGTTTCGGAGAATAAACAATTTACATAAATTCGAGCTTACCAAGAGTTTTGGTTATTCGTGTCAGCACGAAACCAAAATAAAGATAAAACTTTCTCTCAAACCCCAATCTTAATAAGAGTTACGATTAGTCGAGTTGCTTAGGTCTGAATATACTTGAGACCCCTATTTCTAGTATCTATAAGCTTTTATAATTTTTCGACATGGTAGTTAGCATTTAAAAACATTTGGTAGCTAGCATTTTTTAAAGTCTTTCACTACACATTTTGGTAGTTACATATGCTTTTATATAAAACCTTCAAATATCCTGTACAATTTACAATTCTAGTACAATTTACAATTTACAATTTACAATTCTAGTACCAGGAAACTATTGCGCAAATATATGATGTCAAATGAACTATGTTACTTGAGAGTGGATCTAATCAAACTTCTTTCAAAAAAATTGACTATTTGGGAACTAAAGAACAACAAAAACAAGCTAAGAATTAGAGAACATTGAGATCATTTTGCCAATTGGGTTAATCGCGTTATAAAATGATATTATTATTTAAATCATGGACTTAGATAATGATAATGAATACGATATCCTATGAGATCATTTAGTGTTAAAAAGGCCGACCTGAGCCAAACTTAATTAAAACTATTTTGGTCGAATTTATAAAGCGATTCGGGTCGAGTTAATCATGTTAGAAAATTATTCGGTCGAGTTAATCATGTTAGAATATTTTGTGGACTATTTCTAAACATTGATAGAAACCAATAATTTGCAAAAAGAAATTTCCTCTTATCTATTACAAGCACCATTTTTTAACATTCAATTTCATTACCCTACGCCAATAATATCGCTTCAATCAATTTTCTTATCTGTTACAATAATACAAGATATCATGGAAAATTCTTAGCTAGTTGGTCATAAAGTCTCTAATGAGGAATATCCTCAAAATTCCTAGCCATATCGGCTGACAAAAAAGGGGCAATTTCATCCGATAAAAAGTATGTAAATATATACAAAAATTCTTCACATAGACTTTTGTTGACTAGCATTATTTCTAACTTCAATATTAACATAAGTATTTTCTACGACAAGCACAACTTAATGCCATATAAATCCTTATGATGTTGATAATAATATTAAGTCTTTTAATAATTGGTAGGATGTAATGGAAACAGGAATGAAAAATATATTACAAATGAAAAAAATGTCTTTGTGTACCATTAAGGACCATTTGGTTCTTAGCATTCAATTCCAATATATTTGACGCAATAGATTTTCTTATGATTTACAATAATAAAAGAATACTTTACAAAGTTGGTCATAAAGTATGTAATGATAAAAGAAACATCCTCTAAATTCTTAGCCAAGTTCATCGAAAAATTTGTTTATGAAAAAATCATATCTTGGAAATTTCCTTGTGGTTTTCATCAATCTAACTTAATGATATTATAACACATTAACTATTGAACTATTAACCTTAAAGTTTATCAATGATAGTTAAAACTTCATCCGAATGCATAACATGTTAATTGGAACTTGTTTATGATATATATGATAGATTATACAAACCTTCATTAGATTTATTTGTAACATGAATTACCATCAGTAACATCTTTTTTAAATTAAACAACAATATATTCTAACTTCAAATCTGAATGATTTAAATTCTTCAAAGAAAATGAAATTAGTACGTATTATTAGTGGATAAATAGGCTCAAAACCCACAAACTGGGATTTGGGTCTATTTATCCAAATACGAATGATGTTACACCACATGTTCCTATTGACGAACAACGATATTTCAAATATTTTATATATTTGAATTGGCTCTTATATTTCTCTAGAACGTTATTGGCGGCCCTTGCCACTTGTTTATTTTTGCCTCTTTGCAATTCTATATATATTATAAAACCGAACGTCTGTTACATATTATATTCATTTTTTAATAATATTATATTCAGCCTTTTATATTACTTTTGCTTTATTAATTAATATTTTTTAATTTCTAGTGCATTGATCCAAAAGTATACATAAACCCACTTCTTCAAATATTGTTATTGATTAATCGGCCCACCTAGGCTATTTTTACAACACCGGTTGTACGTAGTGTTGTTATTTTCTTATGCAAATTTAAGAAATTTTTATAAGTTTACATTTAAGAAGTATCTGTTTCAAAATAGAAATGGTTCTTCCATGTATAATGCGTTCGTGAAACGAAATACATAATATTATATATGAAACAAAAAATACCAAACTTGCTCTCCGAAGTGAAGAACAATGACTTAGTTATATAAGAATTAAACAAATTAGACGTATTAGGTAAACTAATAAAGTTGTGGTGTTTGACCATTGTGACATTTTACTACATACAATGTTGGAAAAAATATATACAATAGAAAAGAAGAGGAATATAGAATAAGCTCAGACTGCTATATTGGTAGGACAAAACTTGTTTTCACAATTTTAGAAGGGGCTTAAATGTATTGCATACATAACTTGTCACTACAATAATAAGCCTAAAGAGGTTATACTAGGGGTGAGCACAAAAACCGAAAAATCGAAAACGAAAAAACCAAAAAGGTCCGAAACCGAAAAAACCGCCCCATTTGACAAACCAATGGCGGTGGTTTTGAATTTTATAAAAACTGAATGTTTGGGGCGGTTTTTGGTTTCATAAGAAAAACCAAACCGAGAAAACCGCCCCCATACCTTTTTATATGTTTTTATATAATTTTATCTATATATAAAAGATTTGCTATTTAATTTTAAAGATTTAAGTATAAAACTTTATCTATTAAAAAAATGTGTTGTTTACTATCTATACATTAAAATTTGTTTTATTTATAGATATTATATCTTTGTTTTCGAACAATGGTGTTCTTTGAAAATTTCCCCTACAATTCTCGTAGGCGACGAAAAATGCAAAGCGCTAAAGAGCGTGCATTTTATATTTTAGATTGATGTTTGGTTGTTTTGTACGTTTTTTCGACGATTTGGATTGCTAGATAATATGCTATTATTGATATTTGTTTAAATATTTTTGCTTGAAAACTTAGAATTGTAAACTTTATATAAGATTAAAACTTGCTTGTTTTCAAGTAAGAAAAAACCGAAACCGAACCGGTTCAATGTCAAAAACCAAAAAAACCGAAACCAAACGGTTTGTAGTTTCCAACAACCGAAATATATAGTTTGGTTTTTGGTTTTACCATAAAACCGCCCCACTCCGTCCCATGCTCACCCCTAGGTTATACCAAGAATTAAGGTAGTGTTATCAAAACTTTGTAATGGGACGGGGACACAAAAGAGTCAAAGACTCGTTTTTGTATTAATATTCTCACAGATTGTTCAATTCGTTCATTTTTTTGGCTAAGCTGATTACATTTCAACAAAATATACCCATTAGTTTATAGTATTAAGGATGTTGCTATGAAGGATCATATCAATGGTGAATGTGAACGTGATCTTTTTGCCGAAAAACTTTGGAAAGAGATGGGGTCACAAAAGTCTCTTTTTGTGGAAAAAAGACCCATAAGAATGCTTTTTGACTAGGCTTGTTTTATTTAATCATTCACCATTGTAGTGGTTATAAAGCATTCCTTTCCTAAATATTTTAATATATATTTCCATATACACAATCAATTACCAGAAATACGTACCGATCCATGTGCTGTATGATAAAGTTTCAAACTTTAACAAATAACTGACAGTTATTCTGCATGTATTATTGCCATCCACATATGTGAATGTCAGATATGCATTAAACTTTCACTAAGTAGTTAAGAATGGAATATAGCGTGTATATTGATATCAGCTATACTACTAGATAATAAGATGAACTCACCTCCAATGACTTTCTATATATTTGTTATCTGTGTAACAGGTCTTCAAAGTTTCAGATGTGGGTAGATTTTTTTATGTTTTTGGTTACCTAAGTTTCCGACTTGACATTGCAAGCCGACTAATCCCAATGCAACTACCGTTTTGGATGGCCCAGAGTCGGCGCAAGTGGACCTCCGTGGCCACAAGGGATTAATTTTCTCCTTGTTGGATTTGAACCCTTGACCTTCTCTTTGATATTTTTACCGTTGGGGTTAGATGTGGGTAGCTTTTAAAACTTGTTTATGATAGTTACATTACTTATGAAACCATACTAATTATATTTATTTTAAACATGATAGTATCCAAACTTTTTTCATAAAGGATGCAATTTGACTTTTTTTGTTAAGTCAACCATTTAGTTGAGATTCGAGTCCCAAAATGAAAGAACACAATGTTACGAGTTTATGATTATTTCATCTCACATGTTACAGGAACAAAGCATGGTGTCGTCATTATGCGGTATCATCTTCCGCAATTTTATGATAAAAGTACAAATCTTTTAGATTCTAGTATCATAACAATATCACGACATATCACTACGTTCAAAGAATTGATTTCGTTTGTTTCTTTTTTCCTTTGCTTGGTGCTTTGCTCTATAATCGCGTGTTGGTTAGCAGCTGTTTTCTTTGGCATTTTGTGTAAAATTTGATTAATTTGGTACAAAAAATAGAAAATGATGGTTCAAAAACTCGTCACTTGTTTCACTACAGATAACATTTATTCTAGGTTTATAATTAACTATCTGACCCATTATATATATTCCTACAAGCAATGATCTTTGGCTTCTCTTTTTTTTAATCATGGTTTCCGAGCTTTTAGCCGACCAATCCACTAGATTTGCCGCCACACACAATCAAATCACGTAAAGTTCCCTTTTTTCATGGGTTGTCGTGGCCACTTCAAATAGCAATAGCAAAAGCAATGTGAACAAACGAACATTGGATATAACTGTAGCAGATAGCAGTGTGAACAAGATAAGTTCATTTGAAAACATTGGAATGTCGTGGGGACAACAAATGACTCCTTTTGCTAAAAGAAATTACAAAGAAAAAGACCATATTAAAAAAATCATGACAAAGATTCCTTTCGTATTGCAGCACACATTAAATCATGAAAATATTTCATATGAACTTTACACATCACATGCAAGCCTTTGATTTACAAAATTCAATCAAATAACTTTATATACTACAATTCATGAAAAATAATACTTCTTAGATAAAGATAAACTAACCTCAAGCACCTTCTTGATCTGGACTTCAACTTGTGCCTGTTCTTCTCATTCTCCCCACATATATATTGGCAAATATTCGTGTCACTAATGATTAAGAAATATAGTGGTTATTCATAGTCTATTATTCGAAGAAGTCTGTACTCGAAGATTCTTGGATTGATCATCATCATATTTTACTTCGACATGAACACAAATTACCCATTGCATACTCTAATGCAAAATACGATGACATAAAGCTCATAAACATACAAACTCTTCAAGTCATATCTTATTAAATATTTAAACTACATTTCTAACACCTTAACCATCTCGAAGCATGTACATATTTTTAACAAATAGTACTAACTTAATTTTATCGACGTATAATTGTGATTTGTCACATATTTCTTCATAAAACTAACACATTTATTAGAAATGGTATATTTGAAAGTACACAATGGCTAAAAGGGTATTTAGCATTTTGTTGAGGGGTTTCATATATTCATTATATATCTAGCAAAACTAACTCGTTTATTAGATACGGTATATCTAAAAGTACAAATTGGCTAAATAAGCATTTAACAAGTCGTTGAGGGGCTTCAAGTATAACTAGCCCTGACTTTGAAATAAACTTGATTTTTTTATAACATGTGTCATAAATATGTAAAAATCAAAACTTCAGTTTTCTCATGGGTCAAATAAAATCAACATGCAATGTAACCTTATATATTTAACCATCAAATACACTACTAATCTTGCATAAATGGCATTTCAACAACTAATTAAGGTTTAAAATACAAATTAAAAGTATAAGCAAAAATTTGCCTTAAATTGCGTCTTATCTCATATTTGATGAAATCGTAACTCTATTCTTCAAGTTTTTTTAATAAACTTGCATCTCTTGTTAAGGTTTTTGGGGGTAAATACGAAAGGTCATAAATATACATAGTATTGTCATAACAGTCCCTTCAACTTTCTTTTTTATATTTGACAATATCAGCAGTAATAAACACTCACTATGTTTATTACATTGAATAAAAATTCAGTGAACTTGAAGAAAGTCGATACTTTGACTAAAAAAGTCAAATGTTTTTATTTTTGATAATTTTAACCCAAAGAGCATATAACAGTACTTTTGTGTATGATCATACATCACTTGTAGAATCAACACATATATTTGTATATGATCATCTCCAACTTCGTATCAAAATCCATTAAGTAACTAGTCTAACTTTTCTGATTATACATATATTCAATAAAGTAAAACTTGTATTAGTAACCTAAAACAATCCTACTTTAAGCTCAAACTCACTTCTAAGTTCTACCAACATGATATCCAATTATAGCTGTAAGAGATCTTAAAAGCTTCAAAATCTCATTTAGAAACAACACTAAAGAAAAGCTTCTGCTCAGAAAATTCACCAGCACTTCTGAAGCGACTAGTGTTAACATGTATTTGAGCAATCCCATTCAGACTCTTAGTGTCTCGACATGAGTATATACCAATCTCAAATTTCAGCCACGCGATCAATAGTCATTTCTTCTTGGTGGAAGTTTTAATTTCTTCGCCTTTTTATTTTTAAATCCTCCACTTTCCTGTCAAACAACGGATATTTGTGAATGATAATTGAAGTCAGACTTGCTAAAGAACAAAATCAACACTAGATAGCTCAAATCATTTTTCGCGAAAAGTATTTTTAAACATGAAGTTTATCGATTATAAAGCAAAACAATCTAAGAAAGTTGGGGAGATATATTTAATTGAGCAGAAGTACCTTTTTATAGTGAATGTAAGCAGCTTTTCCAGTCATATCTTGCCCATTTTTAGCGACATATACCTGAAAAGTACAGAAAATTCTATTTATATCATACAACACATATAGAGATGCCATCAAAAACTGGGGGTAGCAATTCCTAACACGACCCAAAACTGACACAGAAATAAACAGGTAGAGTCTGGTCTAAACAGTTTTCTGGTCATAGGTGTTAAACAGGTTGACCCAGCAACCCGTTTGAGGTTTTTTATTTTAGATAAATTATGTTTATAATGGGTTAAACAAGCTAAAAAGGTCGACCCACCCACTAGCTTAGAAAAACGGGTTGAATAGGCAATCTTCGTGTTATATGTTACTATGTTAGTGGGTTTGGATTGACATAACTGACCTAACTACTTAAACGTGTCATGCTCGGGTTAAGGTGTTCTGACATGCCAATCCAAACCCAAACCCGACTTGAATTCATGAAACCTTGTGACATTTCTTGAGTCTTTGATTTTTTTGAATGTTTCCTTGATGAGCTTATCTCAGCTTTATTAGTTTTAGCAGCATGTTTTGTTTTGTCACCACTGCTAAATTGACCCCTAGAAACACAAGAAATGCAACACAAAAAACATGAATCATGATAAACGATTTTATGAAAAAATAGCTAATCTTTTATGCAAATAACACCGTAAAAATCTATCAATAATATGGCAGACTTAACTTACATGTAATTGATATTCGATGTACTGGGAAGCTCAGAACCTCTATTTTCTGCATTTAACGGGAAACAGTTGCACAAACGGTTTCGAACAAGCTCTTGGATCCTCAAATCATTATGGAAAAAATGCTGATGAGCTGGTGGGCAAGGGTCACCCAAATCTACTGCATTGTCCATAACATGACTATTACAGATACTTTTACCAATATTACTCTGAACTTTACTTTTTTCTTTCATGGAACTAAAATATTCCTCGCAGACCTCGTCGAGTGCTGGTGTCGGGATATGGAAACTCTTCTCGTGTTCAAAATCTTCCCATAAATCTTTTCTGGCTGAAGTATCGAGTGATTCACTTATTCACTTATTTTCTCTGCTGAATTAAACCTATAGAATGCTCCTTGTTCAAATAAGATTCCGACTTACTGCTGGTCTTGTTAGTAGCAACTTTACTGATTGAAGGAATATCAGAATCAGAGTCGGAATCAATCAGCTGAAACTTTCTAAGAGGACTGACGTTTAACTTTGGAAACGGTTGTTTGCTGCAGTTTGTGATTACGGATTCTGGCGTGTTTGAGACATTTGAGAGATTTTGCTTTTTTGTTTTCCTGATTCTCTGGTCAAAACACCTAGTCGTAAGCGGAATATGGAACTATTACTGACTGAATAGTGTTGTGTTGGAAGAGTCTCATCTGCATTTAGCAATAATAACAACCAGTGAATATGGGAATGATAAACAAGCGCACGTGACAGTAATTAGCACACTGGTTTATAATGCGTGTGACTGCTACTTGATGGAATCTTATAAATCATAAAACTAGCACAAATACCATCCCTTTCCATCAACAACTGTCTTCACATCAGCAGCTACTGGAATATCTACCGAATCACGATTCGATGTATTATTCGGTGTGATTTGGGGGTTCTGGGAGATCGTCGAAATCGAAGTCGAAACCTAATGAGAATGAAGGTGCTTCAAAATCACCCATTATGATTAATTAATTATTAGAATTGTGAATTGAAAGTGTTTAGGGTTTGATTAATCTATCTATTTTTTTAATTAATAAAACAGAGTTTTTCTACCTCCTTTCTTCATCAATATTTTCCAAATATATCTTGGCCTAAGGTTGTGACACCTGTTTACAAAAGTTTTTTTTTAATTCTTTCTTTAAATGTTGTTGTGCATGTAGGTTTCATCCGATTTTTGTGAAGCATTAATTCACAAAACATGTCCCTAAATTGAAAATTGTAACATTCCAAACTCTATAGTCCTAATTCTGGTATGCTTTATATAAACAGAAGGTTTAGAACTCATTTATAGAAGGATATTAATATAGTCAAACACCGCGTAACACTTTTGGAAGGAAATAATATTTAGAGTGAATTACATAAATCGTCCTTGTGGTTTGGTCAAAATAACGGATTTTGTCCCTATACTTTTTTTTCAGTGCGTTTCGTCCCTGTGGTTTACAAATCTTACGGATTTTGTCCCTCGTCCAAAAATGTCCGTTAAGTGTTTTCGCTGTTTGTTAGTCCTTCGTTAGTGCAGTTCGTTAAGTGTTTTGCACCGTTAGTCCTTATTTTTTAAAATGTAGTTTTTCCCAATTAGCCCCTCCGTTAATAATAGTTATCGCCTGATTTTTTACGTTTTTGTCCATTTTTATCCGTTTTCCCCCCGTTTTTTTCGTTTTTCGTCCGTTTTTTATGTTTTTATCCCTTTTCGTCTGTTTTTATATGCTTTCGTCTGTTTTTTACGCTTTTGTCTATTTTTATCCGATTTCGACCGTTTTTTTTACATTTTTATTCGTTTTCGCCAGTTTTTTTACGTTTTTGTCCGTTTTCGCCCGTTGTTTTACGTTTTTGTCTGTTTTTCATACATTTTGTCCGTTTTTCTTACATTTTGTCCGTTTTTCTTATGTTTTGTCTGTTGTTCTTACGTTTTGTCCGTTTTTCGTACGTTTTTATCGGTTTTTGGTATGTTTTTGTCCGTTTCAAAAAAAAATTTGAATAAAAAAAATATTTTTCAAATATGTTTTTTTTTTTTAAATATGTCCGTTTTTTTTCAAAATATTTGAAAAAAAATATTTTTGTTCAAAATTTTTTTTTGAAATTTTATTCAATTTTTTTTTAAATTTGATATTTTTTTTCAATTTTTTTTTCGGAAATATTTTTTTTCCAATTTTTTTTTTTGGAAAAAATTTTAAAAACGAAAGAAAAACGGACAAAATGTAAGAAAAAGCAGCGTAAAACAACAGCGGGAAAAAAACTAGCGAACGAATAAAAATGTGAAAAAGCGGTCGAAATTGGATAAAAATAGACAAAACGGACAAAGCGTTAAAAGCTGCGAAGCATGTAAAACAGGCGAAAGGGATAAAAATGTAAAACGGCGAAAAACGAAAAAAACGGGGAAAACGGATAAAAACGAATGAAAGCGGATAAAACGGACAAAACGTAAAAATCGAGCGATAATATTATTAACGGAGGACTAATTGGAAAAATACATTTTAAAAAAAGGACTAACCTGATTGTAAAACATAACTTACGGAATTTGCACTAACGAAGGACTAACACGCAAAATACTTAGCGGACATTTTTGGGACGAGGACAAAATCGTAAGATTTGTAAACCACAGGGCGAAATGCACTTGAAAAAGCATATGGACAAAATCCGTTATTTTGACCAAACCACAAGGACGATTTATGTAATTCACTCTAATATTTACGTTGACTTTATTTAACAATTCTACTTTATTTCAAAAGTGATTGACAATTCGTTCCAAGTTAAAAGATATTACTTACTAAAATTTATAGTAAATGATGTTATTCTATAGCCTCAATTCTTGGTTTGAATTTGGGCAGATGCGTTTGAAATTCCAAATCATATCTGAAACTATGCCATCTAATGCAGTATTACATTATATGCAACTCGGTAGGAATTTTTCATACGTCTCGAGTTGACCCTATTTTCAACTGGCGTTTGTGTGGTTTGCAAGAGATTAAACTAATAAAAGTTTTTGTGTTTTCATTGGTTATGCTACATCCATAATGGTTAGATCATTTGAGAAAAGCATTCAAAGTAAAATAAAAATAACAAAAAGATACGAGTGTTTTTTTTATGGGCATATTAAATTTAATCTTTTTAAAAAATTTCATTTTATGACAGGAGCCCGAGGTATTCATAATGTCAAAGGAGTGTGAGATATGGTCTGTGGTTCCTTTTCATGTTTGGAGGTGAGTATTGCCAATAAAAGTGGATCCTTGAAACATTGCCGATAAAGAATAAATGAAGGAACATATTCACTTCATGACCAATTTTGTTGTCGATTTGATTTAGAACCAAAGGTAAGCAGATAATAATCACTTTACTTTGAGTCTCTGGATGAAACTAAGTATCTATTTATTTTAGAGTAAATAGCATTTTTAACATTTACATGTCTCTACATCCTGATGTTGCTATGCATGAATAAAAAGTGATAGTTGAATGCTCAATGGACAACATTAAAAACGAATAAAAGGTTTAGCAATAAGTTACTAATTATCTTTCACGCACAAAGTTAAAGATTATTGGTTGCTTTTTGTCTAACTTCACTTTGATGCTTTATTACGTTTTGTGCAATGCACGACAATCAACAATTGTCGCAAATTATACGTTTTTTGTGTAAGTTGGTTTTCTGATTTTGCTTCATTCAAATATCTAATCAATTTAATCAAAAGGTTAGTTTTAGTTTTTTTCTTCTTAATTTGCTTCAGTAGACTAGGATGTTTTGTTTTCTTATAATTGGCATCTTAAGCGAATGTTATGATTACGCATTTATGTTGAGACAAATACCAAAAGAAATAATAAATCAGTTTAGAGTCCAAGCTAATCAAAAGGCTATGGAGTAAAATGTGTATGTTATTATAAGGTTGCTCTTTTAAGCCTTTTTATCTTAGCTTTATTAAAATTATATATTCATTTGAATAGCATTTACCAGTGTAATTCATCTACTATAAATGTACTTTGTTGATCTATCATTTACGTAGATGCCTCTATAAAGCGTGTGGCAAGATATATGGACATGCATGTTTTATGACAAAATTGTATTCAGTTAATTATCTTCTCGGAGTGGTGATAATTGTGACGATTATATATAATAAGTCGTGTTAATATTCACAATATGTTTTTACGTTTACAATACTTGTTTTACTGACATTTATTGTTTGAATTGCAAACACAAGTTGTAATTTGATTCAGGGTGCTATTGATTGAAGATCGTTAGATTATTTCGAGGAGTGTGTGTTTACTATGCTTTTGCAAATGCTTCATCACTCATACGCAAAGTCTACATTTTTATTTGATACTTCTTTGCAAAACCTGATTGTTGATGGGTTGGACGAAAATTAGGGGGAGACCAAATTATGAAAATTTCCAACTTACTTAAATTAGGGATGCATTTTAATATAATTATCTAGTATGTTTAATATATAGTCCAAAATGATATTTCATTGTGTGACATGAGTATAATTCGTGAACATTAGTACGATAGCCTTGCGTAAATCATTTATGGTTCAAGTGTTTAACGTCTTCAACGGAATTGACGCGTTTACGAGTTTACATAATTATCTAACTAGAGGGGCATTATGGTCATTTTATATGTTCACGATTTCAGGGTTTTACAACTCTTCCCCTCTAAAAGAAAATTTTTGTCCTCGAAAATTGATGTCGCAGGGGTACATAGAGACATACCGGCTTAAGGCAGACGTAGCAATCCATAGTTTCATACTGATCATAACCATATTAGTTCCAAAGCCTACAAATCTTACATGTAACATATGTCATTGAGAATCTCACAAAGAGGTACAGAAATCCAATCGAACATGAGGAGTGACAAATAATGGATACAAGTCATATTCCATTCACGTACCAAACCCAGGCATTTCCCAAGATGTCGTATGATTTCAATAAGTTCAAATTATATGATCTCGGTATTATCACGTTGATCAGGCGTCATAATACTTGCATCACATAACAAGTCCTTATTGTCATCATATTCTGCTCTCGGTCATGACGAACCACATCATCAATATCACAACAAAGCAGTAACACACGGTAGCAAGTAACATACCAAAGCAGACCAAATTCACACATATGCAACATATAATACAACAAGCCAACTTACCATACCACAAAATAAAGGAGGCCACCAACTTGCATAAAACGGTTCCTCATGACTCATTACTGACGATTCAAAGGAAAAGCTGAGATATCACCAAAATGCTAAACGATAAAACTTCACGATTCAAACCGAGTTCTGAACAAATCAAAGAAAAGCAATATCGGTCAAAATCACTTAGCAAGATATCAAACCGCCTCAAAACGCATGACAAAGGAATCGGAGTAACACAAGTCGCGCCCAAATCATATGAAATAGATGAACCTTCTCAGACACCGGTTGAATCTTGTCTCCGTCTTTTGCATCTTTGGTTGATCCGTCCAGCTTCCTCCAACAACATCCTGATGTCTCGGTAGCACCGGCGGTCGAGGTGCGGTTTACGCTTCACGAACCTCTCCACTGGATGCTTTGTAGCAACCTAGGTCGGCACCATCATCTTCGAATCCACGAGTAGTCTCCACCTAACGAGCGACAGACGGATGTGCGAAGACCAAATAACAAAATTCAATGCGAAATGAAGAAGGCCAAATCAGTGAAGACAAACGAATATCAAAGTCAAATCTGAATGACAATCAAACGAATCGAAGAAGATCAGACAGAAGCCTAGTGTCTACCCAAATCCCCACAGGTCAATCCTAAGGTCAACAAGACGAAACCTTTGCTCTGATACCATAATTGTAACACCCCAACCCGGTAAGGGTAGAAGTGTCACATTGTGGTGTCATATCAGAACATACAATAAGATTTTTGAAGCGAAAGCATTATAAAATAAATTACCAAGTCGTATAACGGATGACTTACAAAGAAAATACAAAATCCAATATGTCCAAAACGGAAATAAAATCTGAAAACAATAACTCTTCAAATTAAATCCAAAATCATAAAGTAGCTAAGGTCGGTCTACTCGACTAATCCAACTCTCAGCCCAACAAGCCCATCTTCAAACCTAAAAACTGCGCAGGAAAAGAAATGCGGTGAGCTTAAAAGCCTAGTTAACAGATATAACAAAACAAAAGCTACATAAAATCAGAAATGCGAAATGAAATAAGGAACTGATAACAAGGTCGCAACGGAAAGGAATCAATGAGGATCCTGCAGAAACACAATTACACAGATATCCAAAAGAAACAGATAACAGAGGAGGACAAAGTACACAATACATTGATGACATATACTCAAGCACACCCAAATAACGGTCATACAATAAATCGGGGAAGTCGAGTACAAATAAGCCAAACGGAAGTCCAAATGCTAGCGGAAGCAATTAACGAGAAAGTGAGCATTGCAATCACACAGGTCAAATAATTCACGATTAATAACATAACCATTATCATAACAAATGGAAGTACTAACAATAGTGAAATACAGTTGCCACATGTATCAAGTAGAATACTGAAGCGGACATTATAAGCGAATGAATTATCTAAACAAGGTACAACAACTCAACAAGTTAACAAGCGGACCACATACGATGAACCATTTACGGATCAAACGAAGTATAGCGAAATGTAACATAGCGGGTCAATAATCAGCAGACAAGAATACTAACGGATAATCATAGCCCAAGAACATAACTGAACGAAGATACACATGATAAACAGATAACTTAACTGCTTTCGCACAAGCATGGTCACTAGACAAATCAAAGAGTCACATAACAGTATGATAAACGGTTGGTCAGTTATTAGCATGACAAAAGGGGAATCAAACAATCACATACTAATCATATAGTAGCAGGGCAAACGATAGTCACGTAAAACATGTAAAAGCATAATCAAATTCAATAATCACATAATAACCCGATACGTGAATGGAATGGTAGAAGAATAAGTCACATAAGGGTGCAGGGTAACGCAGGCGTCAATACGAATATGGTGCGTTGGGGTAAACAGATGGTACAATATAAGTATAACAGAAGTGTAAGGGTTGTCAATCTATCCCATAGCGATTACATACAGAAGGTAATATCAGTAGTGGCAATAGCGACCCGTAATCAATAGTAACCATCGTGATTCGGAGGGTGACCTCGGAATACCGGACAATAGGAGGAGACCTGTTAACCGTGGGTAGCTAGCTCCCGGATCGTGAGGGGTGTATTGCACAAGTAACGATGCAGCACGCATCTAGGATGCATCCATGCATGTAGAAACAGTAGTGGCCATAACAATAAAAGGATGAAGCGCGCATAATCGTCACGATATAGGGACGGTGTGTAACATCACTGCGTACACCGGAGTCATGCCATTGGTGCATCAATGACACGGTCATGGAACCCCATGACTAGTTAACGATATTTGGCTCGGTATAAATCGAAGGGTCAAACAAAGGTCCACAGCAGTAGCAATATATATATCAGTCATCATAATCAGAGGTTCAATATCAGTAGGTCACAATTAAGAGGTTCATAACAATAGTCCAATATCAAGGGTTCAAGAACTGAGAGGTTCAATATCAAAGGTTCGATTCTGAGGTCAATAACAAAGGTTCGAATAACATAGGTTCAATAAGCGAGGTTCGTAACAAAGGGTCAATAGCAATGATTCAATATCAGAGGGTCAATAGCAAAGGAAAACATAGCAATGAAATATCATAAGAGTTCAAAATTAAACAGTTCACACAGGAGATCCAATCAAAGGGAGCATAACAAAGTCATGGGGAGCCCTAATAAGAAGGCTCAGAGCAAAGTATAACAGTTCAAAGCAATATCGAAGGATGTAAACGAAACATGAGAAACCTTAAGAGACAAGGTCAGAATATCTGTACCTTATTCGAAGCAAAGCAAAATAGGAAAGTAAGGTCACACGATGAATCAATCTCGCCGCCCGGAACCTATATGAATTAGATACGCTTATTAAGATCAGATTACTCATTTTTCTGGCTTTCCATTTTTAGCAGGTTTTCACTTTTAGTAACTTTCCATTTTAGGCAGGTTAATAAAATAGGATTACAATTGATAATAAATAGACTTAAAGGTTTAATATGATTAATTTAATATTTTAAGGTTAAATATGACAACTTGTAATGGTTTAGGGTGAAAAGTGTCTAATATCGAAGTTTAGGGTTAATTATGTAAATTGTATCATTATATGTCATATTTCTTAATCATGCCTAATTTCATGCAATTCAATACGCATGCAAAATTCATTCTCGTCTATTTAGACCAAACTCGATATCGACACGACCCGATACGTACCTCTTTTTGAGAGTTATTTAGACCGTGACATGCCTTAATCCCACTTAAAACCATACGACATGATCAACACAACTCGAGACCCTTTCGATGTAATAACGAGACCACCTATCTTAACACCCAAAATTTCCGTACTCAACTAGTATCCATATTTTATAGGTTTAATTCACATAACTCATGCATGCTTCCAGCCCTATGATGTCCCCATGTGACGCACTATGACACAATTAACAAGCCAAACTGATTACATATTATCACACACATATATTCGATCTTATATTCACGTATGTCTTGTGTCTCTTTATGTTTATTCACATATATAATACGCATGATCAAAACCAAGTTGATTACTCCTGTGACACAAATTCGACCCTCCATAATCAGAACCGATATCGACATGTGAAGGTTTTACGACCTCGTTATTTTATGTGGTGATTTCGTATTTATTCATATGCTTATTACAGGTTAAGTTCCCATTCCCATTCGCTATATAGGTGAAACCATGACATGACTTTATGTGACAAAAGCTTATGATTTTATGTGACAAAATTCTTAGTTCATGTGTGATGTTTTGATAAACATATAATCATGCGTACGGAATACCAAGGTCACGACCAGGTTCAGAAAACAAGAAAGAAAGACGGGGTGATGTTGTTACCTTTTGCAGCGTGCACATGAGGAGGACCGAACAAGGCTCGAAACAAGAAAACAACCATTCTTTTGTGCCTTAGCACCCCATGACTAGTCCAAACCAACGACCAGCAACATGACTCCACGACCATGGGCAGTACACCTCAACCATCAGCCTCACCTTCGAACCAAACGGAATACGATATACACCCACGTCTACAGCTTCTTGTTTGGATTAACATCTCACGACCAGGAAAGAAGAACCCTACGCCCAGGTCCTTTGAATCCAACCCACGACTTCTTGAAACACCTAACGAACCCAAACCATGAACACACTCCTTGAAAACAGCTTTCACGAATCTTTTGTGTCCCCTCTTGTGGTCGAATGGAATAGAGAGAAAAGGAGGGAAGCCGTCATTAATATTGACCTAGGGTTTCTAGGTGATACCTCCTTTGAATGCGTTTATTTTAGGTTTGATATCAAAACGTGATTTGGTGAATGGAAAAGTTAAAAGGCCGAGTATATGGGGAGGAATAAGAGGAGTGATATTCGGCTAATCATAGAAATCAAAAACAGAAATTTTAACTTCCTAAAATACAAGAGTGAAGGTTACAAAAAGAAATTAAATGGTGATTTGATTTGGGAGAATTTTTAGGGAATGAGACGTGTGAAGTTGAGGTATGTTGATGGGTTGGACGAAAATTAGGGGGGGGGGGGAGACCAAGTTATGAAAATTTCCAACTTACTTAAATTAGGGATGCATTTTAATATAATTATCTAGTATGTTTAATATATAGTCCAAAATGATATTTCATTGTGTGAAATGAGTATAATTCGTGAACATTAGTACGATAGCCTTGCGTAAATCATTTATGGTTCAAGTGTTTAACGTCTTCAACGGAATTGACGCGTTTACGAGTTTACATAATTATCTAACTAGAGGGGCATTATGGTCATTTTATATGTTCACGATTTCAGGGTTTTACATATATTCTTGATCTGCTGCACTTCCATGTGGTTGAACATCTTCATCAACGACATTATCATGTTGTAAATTGCTATTATCATGTACTTCACGGTGATCATATAACGAGAAAAGGTCATCGGTTAAGCGCTCCTTCCGAATAAAATTATGAATAGCAAAGCATGCAACAGTAATATCTCTTTGTGTATCCAAAGGATATGAGGGCATCTTCTTCAAGATTGGAAAACGTGCTTTCAAGACACTAAAAGCACGTTCAATTACATTTCTAAGTTTCCCATGTGCATGATTAAATTTTTCTCTACTATTCATTGCACGGTTTCGGCAAAAATCTCCAAGCCAATACCTAACATTCAGATACGGTGCCATAAATCCACGGGTGTGTCTATAAGCAGCATCACATAGATAGTACTTATCTAAAGGGGTCATTGGAAAATCAGCTTCAGGATCTATCAAAGCCTCATTCAATATTCTAGCATCATGTGTCGTACCTTCCCACCCGACAACAATTTATGTAAATATCATGTTGAAGTCACATATTGCCAAAGCATTCTGATAACAATCACCTCGATCTCTTGCCCTGCATAGATGTTGTTGTGTAAATGGAACAGAAGCATGTATCAAAGTTCCATCAAGAGCACCAACCGCTCCCTGTTTAAGAAAAGAAAATTGTTATGATCCAAACAAAACGAATGGCAATACTCGTTAAAATATAGTAATTACCTTAAAAATACGTCGTTCCCTCCTATTATTTCCTGAAATGTCTGGGTTTGGATTAAATGATGTTGGTTGTATAACTTCTTGAGCAAACACCAACATTTGATCCAACATTACGTGAAAACACTTATGAATTGTTTGTTTCGAGCGTTGAAACCTACGCTTCAAAACTGAAAAACGTTGGTTGTGTCCAATTGTCATTAGGAAAATAGCCATTTTCTCCTCTACCAATACATGTTTGCTATCTTTTAACCAACCTTTTGTTTTAAAATATGTGCACAGTCGAACAAATGAATCACGGGACATGCGCAATAACTCCATACATTGTAAGTTATTTCCTTCTAAAAGCTCTTGAGTGTATTGATACCCGGTCATTGCCGACGTATTATCTCTTTTCGTTTTAATGTTTTTGGACGAAAGTACTTAAAATAAAAGTAAACAAGAAAGATGAAGCAAAGTCTTTCTTGAAATCCCATTTAAACCTGTAAATTTAAACTTGTAACAATTAATGACACAAAATAGTTATTTATGTTCATGCATTAGACAAATATGCAAAGTACCAAAACATCAAATAGTTCAAAATTGCAAAGTACTACATGACATAAAACATCAAATAGTTGAAGATTACAAAGTACCAAAGGACACAAAACATCAAATACTTCAACATTACAAAGTACTAATTGACACAAAACGCAAAATAGTTTAACACACACCCCTAATAGTTAAACATTCAAATAAGACCCAATTGCTTCCCAACCATTTGAATGTAGCCCTTTATCATGTTCAGGTCCGATGGTAAGGTCATCCAAGTGTCTCTATAGTTGCCTCCTGGTTGACTAAAGATAAGAAATGCCGTCAAATATAGTGGATCACTAGATTCCAACTCGAGGACCTTTAATTTTTCATGACACTCATCTACGAATGGCCCTTTATTCTTAGAAAAACCACCTTTAGCCATGTTAATAATAGCTTGTTTCATATCCTCCTCAAACTCAGAATTACCAGCTTTAGCTTATTTCTTTGGCCTAAGTCGACTAGGTGACTTACCTCGACTAGGTGACTTAGGAGGAGGAAACGGGGTACCACTTTCAAAACCATTGTCATATTCAGTTTCAAAACCATTGTCATATTCAGGTGGAGGAACTGAAGAACCACCTTTATCAAGAGGAACATCTTCAATTTGAAGTACTTGGTTAACGAAATTATGGGAAGATGATGGTAGTGTTCGATTCCGTTTCCCAAAAACTTGACGTTTTGGATCTGTAGCAGCACAATTTTCATACAAATCGGCACAAAGGTGGGGATAAAGCAATAGACTATTTCTCAAGTTATTAGCTTTGTTTTTTGTCTACATAAAAAATGCACAAAAAAATAAATCAATAATATAAATATTAGTACTAGATAGAGTTTATTTGAAAAAACTAGTCCACGTATAAACTACCACCATTAAGACTAGGACCTAACCTATTGACCTCATCGATACATGTCTCCAAAAAAAACTTCAATTGGTCCGCCGTAAAATTTAGTTTTTCACTTGAGTCACCCATTCCTATAATCAAAGAGAACATCTAAATCAAACAAAGTCATGTATAAAATATCCGAAACTAGTTACCATCAGTAACAGACTTGCAGGAAGACCTCCACATCAGTATAGCTTTGCATCAATTGTAACCAAGTTTGGTCCAATTTCTATTATAAGTACCTGTTGACCATTTTGATAGTTTTTCCTGATGTGGCAAACCACATATCAAACTTTGATTACAAGTCATAAAATGTTCGAATTACAGGCTAGCAACTTTTTTTGGATTAAACAAAATATAATACATAACTGATGTGGTAATTTGATTAAACAAGTCTATCAATCGAATTAAAAGGGTGTTTTATGTATAGCTTTGATTACATTGCATATTTTAAAGGTAATTTGATTACATTGCATATTTTAACAAAATTAGTTTTCTGTATAGCTTTGCATCAATTATAATTATTTTAACAATGAGAAGAGGTGACCGGTGGTGGCCGGAGAGGGGAGAGGCAGTGATATAAGGGTTGAAGTGGTAGGTAGAGGATATCGGAGAGTGAAAGGTTTTTTTTTTTTTTTTTTTTTTGTGTCAATAGGCATTAAGATAGCTATTTCATGTCTAGACTATTAAGACATTATTCCCCTCTGACCGCGTCTGAACGAACAAAAAAAAAACAAACAATCTGAGCGCCCAAAATGTCTGACCGGTTAAGACATTTGGCTCATTAAGAGCCTGTTAAGACATTAAAAAAAACAAACACCTCGTTAGTGTTTCATTACATTACATTTTTATTCCACCGCTAATCAGATGTAGTAAGACTATCAATTTAACAATCTAAACATATTTCATTTATACATAAATATAACTCACAAAAACCACCACCACACAACTCTCTCCCAAGTCGGTCTTGCATATGATCGGCTTGTGCTCAAAATAGGTCCAAGAGGCGTTGGGTGGGGGTGGGATGGGGTGGTGGGGGTGGTTTTTTTCCAACGAAAACGCCGTTTTAAAGAGAGTCATGTCGTTACTTGTGTTATTAAACGTAACCTTTTGTAGGTAACACAAAAATACTACTCCGTAAAATATTTTGTCAATAAGTTTATTTATTAAATCTCAAATTAAGCATGTATGAAGAAATTATCTTGAATTCAGTAAAAAAAAGTATATGCAACTCCTTGTATATTTTACAAAATCTAGTTATTTATCTAAAAAAACATATATATGCAACACTTTTTATAATACAAAGTGCATCTGCTTCAAAACAAGCAAAACCAATATTGGAAAATAAGCGATTTCAAATTCATGATATAATTTCACAACTAATTTTGTTCATAAAAAGATCAAAGGTAGAACTGAAATTCGTGGTTTGATTATTGATTTGGTAAAGTCTCTTTGGTTGTGGTCAGACTTTCTTAAGTTTGGTTCTAGGCTTCGTCTATAACTGATGATCATTGGTAATCATTTAACAAGATCGTTGTTAAGGGTGGGAATTGCTGTTAATTACGAGTACTTGACATAGTATTTATTAGGAATGAGCAACTACTAAAAGCCTCCAAATTAATGGGGCCTAATATATGTTGCAAAAAGTGTTTTATGAATATACAACTCGTTCAAAAAAAAGAATATACAACTCGTACCCATTAAGGCTACCCACAACATTGACCCCAACGACCTTTAATTTTCTTGCCCTAAGAGCTTTCTCTTTCCTGCGACATATATGCGACCTTTTAGGCACAGGAGACCGACATTTATTTTATCATTTTTTACAACTTTTTTAATTACAAAACTAAATTCATTAATACTAAAACACATTACATAAAATAAAATTAAAACATTACAATAATAATTAAAAACTTAAACTAATCATATAAGTTATAATATTCTGTGATTTCTTGCTTCATCTCCATTAGCTTCTCTTGTAGCTTTGGGGGACAAAGTCTCGTCAATCGTGAATTATTGAAGTTTTCTTTGTCCCGTTTCTTTTTTATGGGGAAATGAATGAGATATTTATAGGGTAAAAGGTTTAAGTTTTTAAAAAGTTAAAAATGTTTTTTTCCTTAATATTGTAAGAGTACAATTTTTTTTTTGAAGTGAGCTGTCAGCCGAGACCACGAAGCATTTGCTTGTTTAGGAGCCGACTGATACACAAAGAGCGACTACAAGCAATGGTGGCGACCCAGTTGTGAGTCGGTCGACCGACGAGGACGACCTCCCACTGCGAGGAGACTTATAATGCAGATAGATGAAACAAGAAATCGTAAATAAATCTTGTTATATATTCAAAAACACCTTTTCATTTAGTCACTACATTGTGCTCGGGGCATGGCTTTTAAAAAGTCTATTAGTAGTATAGATGATATGTTACGTAGACGAAAAAACTAAAGGCCGTTTGGTTGGTTGGTGGATTATGGATTTGGATTTGGGGTTGATGGTGAAAAAGGTTGTTTGGTATGTGAATGTGGGTCTCGAAATTAGGAATGAGTCCAAATATTTGAGGTTGTATAAAAGTAGACAAGTTGGTCTGGTTTTAATAGATATGTTAGGCCAACTTTCTATTCACTTTATATCTCTCATTTTTATATCTAATAAAATAATAAATTTAATTATTAATTCCTCCATTGACCATTTAAATAAGGGTTTTGGCCGTTAAATAGCTATATACTTTTTCAAATATGCCATTTTGGTACGTGTATTATTTTTCGTTCCACTTTATGTAGTGTACTTTCATCTTTTGTTCCAATTTGATACGTGTACTTTTTTAAGTTGTATAATAGCAATGTACTTTTCATATGTGTTTCATTTTGGCACGCTAATGATGTACCAAATTGGAACACTTATGGAAAGTATGACGTACCAAATTAAAACACTTATGGAAAGTAAATTGCTATTCTAAAGCTTTAAAAAAGTACACGTACCAAAACGAGACAGTTGAAAAAGTATATATTGCTATTCTACAACTTAAAAAAAGTACACGTACCAAAACGAGACATTTGAAAAAGTATATTGCTATTCTACGACTCAATCCATTTAAATAATCATATCAAATTAAATATAATATTTTCTCTCACATCAAATCCAAATCCTAAACCAAATTCCAATCCTAATCCTAATCTTAAACCCATCTACAAACCAAATGAGCCTTAAATGGTGAGTTAAGTATAGATGTACGTGCAAATGTTTAACATTTTAGAAAGTGAAGCACAACTATTTCTCACCTCTTTTCACTTCTTTTTGTTTCTTGTGCATAATTTGTTGGTTTCGTAATAGCTTTGTAGCAGGGTGTAGATAATCAATGGTATCAGATATCATCTGAAATCGTGTAATCACTTTCCAATATAAACTATTCGACCCTAGTGTCTGGGTTACACGAATATCTTTATGGGATAAGACTAAATGTACCTATTCACTTTCAAGTGTTTATATTTTATGTATATCTCCATGCAAAATATGTGTTCCCATTTATAGGATACTCAAAGCCCAATAATGGAATTATTATAATTAACTGGCCTATTAATTACATATAATGTTACTCTATTATAAGATATAGTGGTTACATGACCGTTAATTATGGCCATTAAGTTGCAGTTATAACTACATTTGACTATGTCAAAGCAGTTACAATCTAAGTTTGAATTCAGTCCACTGAGTAATACTCACTAATGAGCTTACCTCTGTAATGATAGTTTCCTCAGTGTGCTCACTAGAGGTTCACTCACTGATGACATGAACCCTCTAATGAGACAACTCCCTGATGAGATCCTTCAGCCGAAACTGAACTCATCAACCTCATGAATATCACTTAGAGTCACACTCCCTGAGGAGTAGACTCCCTGAACTTCATCACCTACTGAATCATTCTTTACCACTATCAGATTTATCGTGATCAGAGATCTGATGGGTGTACACTCCGTACCTCCTGACCCATTACCAGGTGTGATCAGAGACCCTCAATTGAAGTAAATTTTCAACAATCCTCCCTAATTTAGTATAATTCCTTAGCATGAAAATAAACATAAAACAAAACCAGTGCATAAATGATAATATCTCGAAGATTGAATTTCCATCTTAGTACATTACATGTTTAAACATTCGAGAATCAGAGTGTTCTAAGAATTGAACCCTTCAACCCATTTGAATACCTGAAGATAACATACACACAAAGCTTTCAAGCACTTAAACACTTTTGACACTAAATTAGTCATGTGTCAATACGAACGTGGTTCTAATTATAAGCAACGTTCTGTGTTACTTCAATTTTACCATGTCAAACTATTGTCCGAATTGTACATTCGTGTATATGGTCAATACGAACGTGGTTCTAATTATAAGCAACGTTCTGTGTTACTTCAATTTTACCATGTCAAACTATTGTCCGAATTGTACATTCTACAGTTTGTAGTCTAAAAGACAACATATGACTACTCAATGGCTTTCAAAAATACAAACACTTGATGCCATGATAATTTCTTATCACTGATATATGTTTGTCGGTTCAATTTCATAAAAATCTCAGCAAAATTTGATGAAAGGCAACAGTTTGACTAAAAAGTCAAATGCTTTTATGTTTAATGATTTCATCCAAATGTAGAGCTTACTTATGTGAAAAAAAAGCTTGTATATGACCATATATAGCTTATAACACTTTCTTAAGTTTATTATTTACATGATCATCTACAGCCTCATGTAAAATTCTGACCATTTTTATCAAGAACAAAGTTGGACTTTCTAAGAAGTCAACTATGTTTATTGAACTCCATGAATTAACTTATCTGACTTGAATTTCTTCATTGGTTCTAAGTAATTAGTGCAACATCCGATTAGGGTATTATAGCTTAATCTAACAGTGTATTATGTAGTACTAATGTTGAAAGATAAAAGACAATCATAATTTTAAACACTTCTTTACAAATAATCATACTTTGGGAGTGTGCCAGAGAAAACTATCAATGACCAAAACATGAGAATAGATGCAGAGATATGAACTTAATCTAACAGTGTATTAAAAAGTACCAAAACGGAAATATCTAATACAATAAAACTCTTAAAATGAGCTTTAGATCACCTTCTTAGCTGAGTGGCAATTGCTTCCTGCTCACCAGACCTTGAAACATCAAGTTGAAACAAAATATTACAAAAACGTAAAATCTTTATGATAAACCATACCCTACTGAATCTATTCGAGTTGAGAAATTGCTTAATGACTTACCCGATAGGAGTTCACTTGGTTAACAGTTATGCGCTGATTGACGAATGCTTCCTGCTGATCGGACCTCCTAATAGCAGAAAAATGGATTGTTAGAACCATAGTAAAACACACAACTTGCAGAAACAATGAAAAATTCCATAATCAGCTTAAAATTTCAAAATAAAGTACCTGTTAAAATAGCTCTTCATGTATTGGCTCCTTTGGCATGTGTTAGTATGGGTTATATGTAGCAGACTATTTCATCATCATCATCATCAGAGGTTCTTCGTCTCTTGAGTAGTAGACCATATGTATCAATAAGCCGTATCGACCCAACAATATGTAGACCTCTCAACCTAAAAATGCTCTGTGGAAGACGGGTTATGCCTGTACCTACTATATCTAACTCTTTCAGACCTTCTAAGCATCCAATATCCTCAGGCAATTCAACAACTCGAATACAACTGCAGAGATGTAACTTGTTTATACATGTCATCTTACAAATGCTGTTTGGAATATCTTGTAAAAGCTTACAGTCAGTTAAGATTAGCTTCTTTAAAGATTCTAATCTGCCAATATCCTCAGGTAACTTCTCAAGAAGCCAACAAGATTTGATGTTGAAAGATTTGAGATGTTTCAACTTACAAATGCTATCTGGAAGATGTTTAATCTCTGTAGATGAAAAAGTTAGCTCCTCTAGACATTCTAGCTGGTCAAGGTCCTGGGGTGCTTCTGTAATACTGCCTTCAAGTGTAAGCTTTGTTAAACATTGTAATCCACAAATGCTTCTTGAAAAACTCTCAAGGTTTGTACAAGCACACAGACCTAGAGAAATTAGCCTTTCAATATTTCCAAACGATGAATCTGGGTCTTCTTTGTAAAAACATTCAAACAGAAACTTTGGAGAATCGTTGTCGGGGTGCAATGAGCAAACATCTGTGGGTTCTGCAATCAGATGTAACTCAGATAAAGAACCAGCCTCAGCTGGTTGATGCCGTTTGTCAAACACAAAAGAATTAAACCTCCCACAACCACTTAAGTCTAAGACGAAAAGCTTTTTCAGACATCCAACTGGAGCATTAATTTCTACCAAATCATAACAATTTTCAAGATCTAAGTATTCGAGATTTGGAGTCAGCCCAAGGTCAAGGGTCCTCAATTTTGAAGGACTGAGGTTGAGCTTTTTGAGCTTTAGATTTTCAACGGGCATTTGAAGTTCTACCAAATCATTACACCCTTCCAGTACAAGCCTCTCAAGATTCGGAGTACTCCGGAGGTGAAGGTTTTTCAACTTTGAATCAGTGAGGTCAAGACATTCGAGCTTTAAACTTTTGGCAGGCATTTGAAGCTCTACCAAATCATGACAGCCATAGAGTGTCAGCGTCTCAAGATTAGGAGTACTCCCGAGGTGAAGGTTTGTCAACTTTGAACCAGTGAGGGTGAGATATTTGAGTTTTGAATGATGATCAGCAGGTATATGAAGCTCTTTGAAATCAAGACAATAGTAAATAGTCAACTGCTCAAGATTTGGAGCCAACCTAAGGTCAAAGGTCCTCAACTCTGAAGACTCGATTGTGAGGAACCTCAGGTTATGAAGAACCTAACATAAGTACAAATTAAACAATTAATATTGGTGCAATGACAAACCAATAGATATATAGGATCATAATGAATCATGAAAAACAACAAATTAACCATTATTCTACCTTTTCTTCCCCATCTTCCCAAAGTTGAACAATCTTGCTGCTACTTATGTAAAGTTCAACAAGATATTTTCCTTGAAATGTATTCGGTAAACTCGAAAAAGGAAATCCATACCATCTCATAAATCTCAAGGAACTTGGAAGGTATTTGCTAACTTTATCAAATTCAACAATATTGCTCTTAAGATTATACTTATAGAGATTCATATAAACAAATCTAAGATCCTTCATTTTTGCTAGACCTTTTACTGCAATTTCAGCACTGAAACCCGGTGACCAGAAGTATAGACATTTAGTTGCTTGGGTACCCTGAAATCGAAAAAAATAAAACCCCTTAATTTTTGTCAGAACCCTAAATTTCAAAGCGCCCATAATCACTGAAAACATTATCAAATTGACAATGGATGAAGATGATATAAAATGAATTGAATGATAATTCAATTCGTATTAATGAATTTTTGAATGATTATTAGAGAGAGAAAGTGAATTTGGGGAAAACTTGTTTATGTGTTTTTTATAAGAAAAGTGACGGTAACTTATTATTTTGTCTAATATATTACTTAAAAAAGACAATAATATCCTTTTATTATAACGGTCAAGGGGCAACTCTATATTTCCCCAATAAAAATACTTAAATTCCATATATCCCCAAACATACATAAAAATCATTGTACAATATGCATCATTCACTTGTTAATTGGGTAAATATGACATTTAGAGGTTTATATTGGGTAAATATGGAATTATCTCTAACGGTCAAATATAGTTAAACTAACAGAGTTAGGAAATTTGGACCAAACCCGTGACGGATGTTACATTTTAGACCAAACCCAGAACTTTTTAAACTACTGGAGCAAAAATGAAATATCTAGCAAACCACAAGGAAAAAAATGTAGTTAACTCTTAGTTTACTAACTTGATTCTTACCAGGTCATTAGTCAATACATACTCGATTTCATCATCAACCCACAATCGGCTATGTCTTTGAGGTTCATCGGGGTGTGACCGACGAACAATATTCCTACCCATTTCTTCTAAATGATCATGCATCCACAATTCCTCATCTTCATTATAAGTTATAAGAGATTTCTGCTCAAGAACTCTTAAACCAACTTCAACATGAAATCCACGGCTTTCAAGCACTCTAATTGCATCTACTTTGGGCCAACCTTTTAGTATGCATGCAACATCTAAGAATATTTCTTTGTATTCCTTTTCTAGACCATCAAAACTTATTTCCAATCTATCCATAGTATCCTTAAATGGAATTGTTTTTAGTCTTTCAATGGTCGCTATCCAAAAATTCTCACTTTGACCACAAAGAAATGAACCCAAAACTTTGATTGTTAAGGGAAGACCATGAGCATATTGTACAACTTGTCCTGATAGCTCTTCGTACCCTTGAGTTGAAATGTCTCTTTTAAATGCATACCTACTTAAGAGGCAAATCGCTTCCGTAGATGATAATAGATTTACGTCATGAACGAAGTTCACCCGGTGGGCTAACAACACTTGCTCATCTCTTGTGGTAATGATGATTCTACTTCCCGCTTTAAACCAGTCAGGCTTACCTGCTAATGCCTCAAGCTGTTCTATACGGTCAACATCATCTAAAACAACAAGTGTCTTTCTACAATGCATCATGGCTTTCAACATGTTTTTCCCGTCATGAACACTACTAAAAGTGATGTCTTGTTTATTTAACACATCTTTTAGTATCCGTTTTTGAAGCTTCTTTAAACCGGACAAAGAAGGCTGTGAAACTTCCCTTACATTTTCAACAAAGCTTTTTCCTTCGAAATGATTAGAAATATGATCATAGACAGCTCTGGCTAGAGTTGTCTTCCCCCCACCTCCCATCCCCTTGATTCCAATCATGCGAACATCTTCGGTGCCAATATCTAAAGATGAAAGAACATTTCTGATCCGGGTCTCCATACCCACTAAGTTTCCATCAGTGTTCGAAAGAGTGGAATATTTCTTTTTGAAAATAACATCAACAATTATTTGGATCAGTTTAGATTCATCCCTGTATCATTAATTAAAGATTATATTATTAGCTTGCTGAAACTGCACATAAACAATTGGGATTAACATATATAAATACAGGTTAGGCAAAATATTACAGAGATATGATGAAGAAAATTGAATTACCCGTTAGCTGTGGCCTTCAACTCCCACCCAACCAGATTAGATGCTTCTTTCATAGCCTCTCTCCATTTTCCAGCAGCCTCCTTCTTTTCATGTTCGGCAAAGGCTTCTTTTACTGCCCCACTTTGATAGCGGACTTCAGTGGGCTCCACATCAAAAAATACAGGATAAACATTCTGCTCAGTCATCTTCTTACAATCCATAATCTTGACAAGCTCATCTAGGCACCAAGATGAAGATGCATAAGTCTTGGAGAAAACAATGATGTAAAACCTTGAGTCCTCAATGGATTTAAAGAGCTGGTCCTTGATCGGTTTTCCTTGCTCGATTTTCTCATCATCCTTATACGTTTCAATGCAATTGCGCTGAAGAGCTTCATAAAGATGGCCAACAAAATTGTTACGGGTGTCACCACCTCTAAAGCTCAAAAAAACATCATACTTGAAGCTCTTTTGAATAGATGAAGATGAAGTGGACGCCATTAATGAAAGCAGGGTTCAAGATTTTGAAAGTTAAAGAGATGAACTATGGTGAAAAACGTGTTTTTGATGAGAATAAGTGCATATATGAGTAGTACTATTGATATTTTTACATGGTTTGGGATGGGGAACATGATGTGACAATACAGTAATATCTTCTTTTGAGGATATGAATGGAAAAATTATTGCAATTGTCATGTGGTTTCTTGGTGGGTTCCTGTGAAATTTGTATTGGTTTTTTAAAGATATTTTTTTTAGTTTCTAAAATTTGGTTAATCATAGTGATATTTTATGATCAGGAGCATGTATATAGTCCGGATTAGGGGTGAGCATCGATCCGGGACCGGACCGCCAATAACGAGAACCAAATTAGCCAAAAAGCTTAGACCGAGGACCGGACCGAATGTGGTCGGTCCAGTCTTGGTCGGTCCGGTCCAACAAGGCCAAAATAGTCGGTTTGTGGTTCGGACCCGGACCGTACCGAGGACCGAATTAGCCCAAAAGCCAAGACCGAAAACCGGACCGAATGTGGTCGGTCCGGTCTCGGTCAGTCCGTTCGGGTCGTTTGCTCACCCCTAGTTCGGATTGTTATTCAGGTTAACCTGACTAGAATAATGATTATTTATGTTGGGTTATTCGGGTTTCTAATAATAAACAATTTACTTATATTCAAGCTTACTAAGAGTTTTGGTTATTCGTGTCAGCTCGAAACCAGAATAAAGATAAAACTTTCTCTCGATAACCCGATCTTAATAAGAGTTAAGGTTAGTCGAGTTACTCGGGTTTGAATATTCTTGACACCCCTATTTCTAGTATCTATAAGCTTTTATAGTTTTTCCACATGGTAGTTAGCATTTAAAAACATTTGGTAGCTAGCATTTATGAAAGTCTTTCACTACACATTTTGGTGGGTACATATGCTTTTAAATGAAACCTTCAAATATCCTCTACAATTTACAATTCTAGTACCAGAAAACTGGCTTTGGTTCCATTGAGAAACTTTTCAGATTAAGAAGATTGAGAAGAGACTCTAGTCATCCAAATCATATTAATTTTGAATCATTTAATAAGTCATTTATGATAGTGCTAAGGGTAAATAAGTAATTAAATTAAATCAATATTAATGACTCTTAAAATGTTGGTCTCCAAAGTTCAAAATTGATACCTGCTACTCGAATGGTACTTTACATGTTAATCTTTTTTATTTATTTCTTTTAATTAATGTATATCTATTCTAGATTATCCCCAAAATAATGTTGTAGCAACATGAAGACTCACAATGAATCAAAGATGGATTCACGATTAGTCGATTACAATTGGAGAAAACCATATTTATTAAATACTTTTTATTGAATCATATAAATGTGAATCGTCGAATTAATGAATCGTTGAATAATGAATCACTAATGAATTATGATAGTGAATCGTTAAATTATTTGTAGCCACCTGTAAAATTTCACTATTTTAAATCTTCAAATTAATGAACTAGACTGTTTATCAAGATCCATTTGATCTAATCTGAGCATTTTAGCATGTGCATTTCGTTTCCTTGCATAAAAATTTATGCATATTCGAGTAGTCTTATTTAATTATGCCTAATATCTACTGATTTCTAAATCAGTCTCACAAGAAAGATTTTCTTGCCTTACGAGTCCTCACGCGTACCAATATAATAAAAGAAAAACGCAAAAAATAAAGACGGAATAATAAAAATCAAAAATTACGTCATCGTGACAGTTTATTCAAAACGCGTCCGGAAGTACGAGTATAAAATTTTTTACAATAAGTTATATACGGTTGCGAACCAAACAACAGTGTACGAAATACATTATGTACAATATTTCTACACAAGTAATAAACACTTACTACTTGTTTTTATTAATAAACAATATACAAAAATAAAATAAAACAACCAAACCTTATCTTAACCCCACAAACCCACCTATTCTTTCTCTGCCTTTTTCAGAAAAACGCCCCACCAGCAATCCTCCATCTTCGCATCTCTTCTTCTCCCCTGCGCACGCTGCCTTGTTACCTCTCCAAAAATAGCTAAACCTCCAAAAACTCCTTCCCAACATCATAAGTAACTTCAAACCAAAAATTGATATCTCTTTGGCTTATCCCATGAAGAAATCGACAAGAACAAAAGGTCCCCTCCACCCCTTGTATCTATGTCACGGCTGAAGACCAACCAGAAAGCCACGTGAAGACCTGAAGCCATTGCTCAAGGAAGACCAATATCTCAACCCCACCTTCGGATGTACTAGTCAAACAACCCATCTTTACTTCTTTAAAAACCCTCATCGACCCACAGTTGATACCACAACTCACAACTCAAAAATCAAAAACTAAAAAGAGTATTCAAAGTGCTTGTGGTACCTGTGGATTTGATTTGGTGGGATTGCTTCTGCTCCTTGTTTTCTTACTGATCGACACTACCTCTATTTTGTTGTAAGATTTCAATTATTCCTTTTTTTGAATAATATTGTTGTGATTATTTTTAAGAGTTGGTGGTTTGGTTTAGAAAATAAATCGATATGATTCTTGGGTTGTTCTTCATCAATTAGCATACAAGTTTAGAAATCTACTTATTATTGTTGTTATTGGATGTTTGTGTGGTAAAATGATAAGCACCAGTTAAAAAGTAAAATATGTGTATGTTGTTAAAACTTGGTTTGTGTTGTCGTTTAGTCGAGACAGTCACACGAGAAGGAGCATCTAAACTCACAAATCTTGAAACCCTTGATAAGGATTGAAACACGTAGTCGAAATATAAGAAGATCAGAATTTAACGTTTCGGTTCACATCCGTTAGCTAATGGTCTAATTGGTTCGACTAAATTTTGGTTTGCGTAGTAACTTGCTTGGTCTCGACCTTGTTCCAGCTTGTACGTTGATTACTAGTGTTCGGTTTAAAATGGTTCGAAAAGAGTTCTGTCCCTTCCATTTGAGTCTTTGACTCACGGTGTGCTCAAATCTTACATTCTGTTTGTTATTCTCTTTTGCTAGTGTTCGGTTTAGAGTTTTTCGAAAAGAGTTTCGTCCCTTCCATTTGAGTCTTTGACTCACGATGTGTTTATATTATTGTCGATATGTCCTAAGGTCTAGTCGAAGGTCTCGAATAAGATAGTGACAAGATACTTCACGTCATCATCTTGAGACCGTAGTCTTGCATTTGAGTTAATGCCGAGACACCCACGGGATGTGCTTGATAGTGAGTCAAGGAAGGACACTAGACGTGTTCAAATTCCGTCTCGTTAGCACTCAAAACTCCTAACCCTTTTATATTGCCAAAGCTGGTAAACAACCACTCATGTATGTGTCGCATCCACTTTGTCCAAGAATCCAAAGGCCATCTACCACACTCGTCCAAAGTCTATGCGTGGGTAGACTAAGTACCAACAGCAGCCCACGAAGGACCTTTGCAACACCTTGTTGCCCTTCTCCTTGTTACCAATTTGAATGCATTAGTAAATGCCCTTTTTCCTTCATGTGTCACGACTATTCTTTTTAAAGTGTACTACTCTTTTATTTTCCCTTCACATTTTGGTGCGTTTGGTTTTGGCCTCCATTTGAGTCGAAGCCACAACCTGGGATGATATCACTCTTGGTCTAACTCCATTCCAAGAACCTGTTGGGCCTAAGCCCATGTCGAGGGCCTTGGGCTAATGTCACTTAACATACGCCCATGTACTGATTTCACAAAAACAAGACATGTATACGAGTACTTATTTTTGACACAAGAATTTACAAAGTTAAGAACAAGCAAATAAATTTCATAACGTTGAGTATAACAAAAATCGTCATTTTAAACGTACCACGATCACTTGTCCTTTCGACCCTTCCCGCGCCTCGTTCACAACTCGCTCGTCTACCCGTGTTGACAAAATTACTTCCAATATTATTTTCATGATGTCTCATTTTATAAGCATATGATATAAACGACTAACGAGATACAATTAACTCATAATTCATACTAAACGAAATTTATTTTAAAACAATAATAATTTCCTACACTTCGTCACCAAATATATTTTGGACATATAAACGAGTCATACCCAATTTTCTAAAAGACAATTATAACATATAAAACGGAAATTTATTTTACTTTTACCATTATAATAAAACTATTACTTTCCTTATATATATATTTTTTAAACGACTTCTTTATAACCTAAATACGTTACTATTGGTTTATGATATTTTCCGTACATCATCTTCCAACTACGACAAACCCAAGACTCACTCGTTTTGATACTTTTATATGTACCTAAGCACTTCCAAGAGCCAATACTTTCAAACACTTAGAAAACTATTTATACTTAAATGCTGCCACACAAGCAACAACGACAACAACCACTTGAAAGTCTTTCTTAAACTTCATCAAGTCTTAAGCCTAGAACTATAAACTAAGATTTCCTATACTAATCTAGGTCGCGTGTCGATACTTCGTGCTCCTACTATGTGAATTTACGCTATCTCGGATTTCTTCAACTAAGGTGAGTTCATAGCCCCACTTTTACCCTTTTAACTATTTTATAAACTCCTTGGGGGAGAATACATGCTACTACTGCTTTTATGATCACAATTTCTTGAAAATTGTTTGCTGTACTCTTGATATTATGACTCTGCCTAAGTTGCCAGCCAAAAGTCCCCTACATCATGAACCATTAATCACTTGCGAGTGAACGCAAATATCGTGGATAGTACTATGGGAATTGACGACCAATCGTTATCGAAAATAACCGGGCGCACTATATTTGGTATCTCTATGTAATTGGCTATTACATCTCGAGGGGCAATTTATTTACTTACACCCAAGAATTAGGTGTATGCGCTTAGTATTGGTTTCATGAGTTTAGTGCAATAATATCAATTATCTTTTATGGGCGTATAACAACGTAGCCCATGGCTTCTTTTAAACTTGAAAATCTTGTGATCAACTGCTTATTTACTAAACCTATGAATTCACTCAACCATTGTGTTGACTTTTTAGCATGTATTTTCAGGACGAAAAGGCGATAGCTAACTCTGAAGCGCTTGAGCACCTGGCATGGTCATAGATGACTCGATATACAATTGGGACCACATTTTATTAATGGGCCATTTTTCCGCAACAAATCAACCTTTGTAAACTCTATTTTACTTCAATAAATGAAATCTTTTAAGAAAAATATTTATTTTTCACTTTGTGTTATGATCCAATTGAGTAACATCCCAAAAACTTTTTCTTCCGCTGCAAACCATTTTTGGGGGTGTTACATTATTGGATAGTGAATCATGAATAAACTATATTAGACTTTTAATTTTGAATCATATCTCAATTAGGGAATCAATAACAAAAAGTTTTAGTGCTTTAACTGAATCATGTTGACATCATCATAAATACATCAATGACGATCGTAAAAGTCCGATGACAATTTTGAATTCTCACATCTTACTCCATGACGACGTCAAATTTTGTGAATCACAAAAACTAGACTACTAAGTCTGTGCAATGAGTATTAAAATTATTATTGTTCGATTGGGCCATTCACACATTTGGCACAATTAAATTAAAAAAAAAATTAAACAATTGACAAAAACAGTTATGAATCATTGCTATAGTCACGTGATTACTAAAGAAAATGGTTGCAGTAATCTTTTAACATTCAGACTTGATGGAGCGCAAAAGAAAAAAGAAAAAAAAAAACGCTTGCAATAATGTCTTAAATGAATTAGAAAATTAGTTAATGAAAATTTTCATTGCCAATCTTACCCTTGACTTGGTTTGATGAGATGAAGAGTCAAGATTGCTTGTCACTCTTCTCAATCCCAAATCCTTCTCAATCGATCCGGATTCCCAGAAAACTATTACGCAAATATATGAGGTCAAATGAACTATGTTACTTGAGAGGGGATCTAATCAAACTTCTTTCAAAAAAATCTGACTATTTGGGAACTAAAGAACAATGAAAGCACAAAATTAAAGAACATTGAGATCATTTTATCAATTGGGTTAATCAAGTTAAGAAATGGTATTATTATTTAAGTCATCGACTTAGATAATGATAGTGAAAACGATATCCTATGATATCATTGTAGGGGTGTTAAAAAGCCGACCCGGGTCAGACCCAATTGAAACTATTCTGGTCGAGTTTATAAAGCGATTCGGGTCGAGCTAATCATGCTAGAAATTTTATTCGGTTGACCCAATTAACTCGCGCGAATACTAAAGGGGCTGAGTGGCTGGTTAAATATTTTTGGTTGATTCGGGTTCGGGTCAACCCGATTAATCCGAGTAAGTTTTTTTAATTTTTCAATATACTTCTTGTAACTTATTCTTATAGCCTTACATTATTAGTCAAAAACCCGAGATGACCCGAACCCTAATGAGCCCGAGCCGAATAGATCCAAACCCGACAATCCGAACTTCTAATAGGGTCCGGTTCAGGTCAATTTTTTTCCTCAAGCTGACTAGACCCGACCCGAACGAGCCTGAACCCGCCACGACTACACCCCTAACTCTACCAGTGAGATATTTCTTGAGTAATTTATGAACGATGTCTTATGGTCAGACCGTGGAAATCCTTCTTCAAGTTGCTCATGCATAATTATTTTGACCCAATTTCGACCCAATTAAAACCTGAATCCATAATATCAAACTCTAATTTTTTTCCTTTTTTACAAAATCACATCAAGTGTAACCTTGTATAGATACGTACAACAATGCTTACCAAATGTACAAAAATGATTTTACCTTTAATTGAGTCTTCATGCTCCTTTTGGTTAATTTGAAGATCCATAACTCCCTGTCGTTTGACATATTCTTTCTTGATCGATCTTTCGTCTCCCCTGGTTTTCGAGAATAAAAATCAATGTTCACGAATTAAGGGTAATGGCATGACAAGCCCTTCAACTATTTCCTCTATTTTACTTTAATTTCTTAAAGGTTTTTACATAAAGCCAATTATACAAAAGAAATGGTATACAGACTAGTTTCAGTTGTATTCTTACAATGGTGCAAAATGATAAAAGAAGTAATGTAGTTTACACACAAAAGAGATTTTTCCTTTTAAACGCACCGTGTGTAAAATAATAAGAGATTTTTCCCTTTGAAATGTATTTCGGTTGTCAACAATGATAAAGAGATAAGTTGGCAACTCCTAATCAATTATTCCAAGGGTCTTCGCTTAATCAACATTATATTTTACTTCGACATACACACATATTTCCATTGCAAACACTAATCAGCATCATATGTTCACATAACGTCCACAAACATATTAAGGGGGTGTTTGGCATTGCGTTGTGGAGCAGATTATCTGCTTATTGCGTTTGCGAACCGGAAATAATCTATTTGAAGTGTTTGGGTGTGCCTTTGAAAACGTCATTTACATCCTCCAAAACAGCGTTTTGTGGCAGCATGGAAGGAGTCACTTTTTGAAAACGTGGTTTTGTGGCAAAACTGCGTTTTGTGGCTAAAAGTGAAACGCAAAGGCAAACACCCCCTAAGTCTCTTCTAGTCATGTCTTATACGAGTATTTGATCTACATTGCGAACAAATTCATCAAATTAGCGCTAACTTGATTTGAATGAGGTATATTTATGATTTGTAACATATGTGGCCATTAAACTAAGACATATATTTGAGAGTGCAGAGCAATGTTTTCAAACCCGGGTCGACCCGGCCGGTTCAACCAGTCGGAACGGTGCCCGGCCACAAATATGGGTCAACAAAACCCGGGTTTCTAAAACCGGGTTAACCGTTTAGACCCGCCGGGTTTTGAGTGAGCCGGGTCTTGAAACCCGGTCGGGTTTGTTTTTTTCCAAATTTTTCTTATAAAAACCGGGTTGAACCGGCAGTCGAACTGGTTGACCCGATCGTAAAAATAACAATAAACGGAAAACTGGTTTGACCTGGCAGTCGAATCGGTGCCCGCTGACTCGATTGTGTCGATTAAAACCCAGTTTTTAAAACATTCGTTCAGAGTGGCTAAATAGGTATTTAAAATGTTGTCGGGTGGCTTCAAGTGTACTCGGCAAAACTAACTTTGAAATAAACTTAATTGTTTTAAATTTAATGCGGTCAAAATATGAAAAAGCAAAACTTCAGTTTTTTCATAGGTCATCTTCTTGACCCGGTTTTGACCCAAGTAAATACCAAGGGTGATTATTACAAATATAGTGCTTTTGTCATAAGAGGCCCTTCAATTTTTATTTATTTATTTATTTATTTTGGTTATTTGACAATACCAGTAAACAATATATGTTCATTACAATGAAAAAAAGAAATCAGTAAATTTGATGAAAGTCAATACTTTTACTAAAAAGTCAAATGTTTTTGTTTTTGATGATTTTAACCCAAAAAGCATATAATAATACTTTGTGTATGATCATACATCACTTCAAAAATCCTCATAGATTAATCTGTACATGATCTCCAGCTTCATATCCAAGACCCTACTTTGACTGTTTATAAATTGATTAATGGCATGTAATAGCAACGTATTTTCTCATTTGTTCCATTATCATATACGAATCCAAAATAATACAATAATACAACAATACCCATCCAACTTTGTAAATTATTTCCATTGTCATACGTTTGCTTACGTTGCTTCACAGGCAACCGACTACACCAGTAAAAACCTATACGTGGATTTTTTATTTTTTTTAAAACTTTAAAATGTTAGATATTCCCATTTGTTCAAGATGTTGACTTAAAAGACACAAAACACACACATTAACACAAAACACACACACATATCAAACCCGCACATGAACCCTAATTTTCTAAACTTAAAATTGATCTCCTAATTCGTTAAATTTTATAGGGCTTTTTAAAGGTAACTATTTTAATTAAGTTATTAATGCATTTAATCAATTCAATTTTGTGTTTTTTGTTGTTATAACCTGTAACCCTAAATTTTGAATTTTTTTGTTTTTATCGTAGAATGGTTATCCTAACAGTTATGTTTTATCATAGTGGACTCTTTATTAGGCCTCCGTTAGAGTATACTGAGGGCAACAAAGATATAATGAAAGATTCGGATTTTGAATACATGACATATGGTAAGTTATTTTGTTTTATCGGTTGTTCTACTGAATACCCTCCTGTTGGCCTTTTCTACTGTCTCCGTGGAAGTGACTTAAGTGATGGGACTATGGAGTTAAAAAATGAACAACAGTTTGGTGATTTTATAGCAGTAGCTTTCGCAATGGTGGGAAAATTGATGTTTATGTTGAACATCATGGCTATGATATCCATGATTGGTTTGCAAAAGATGATGCTGATTTAGAGTATTCTGACGAGGATGAGTGTGAATTAGAGATATATCAGCCTTTGTTGAACCACAATATGTTGGAGAAGAAGAAGTTATCATACCCAATAGATGCACAAGTGATCCCTTTTTAAATAGGTTATGCAAAACAGATCCTAACAAAACCACTAGGAACACATTTGGTACAAATGAAGGGGATACAAAAGCAATTGTAGAAGATGAAATTGAGGATCAAAGTGTGGATCCTATTTACAAAGTAAAACTTGGATTATTCTATCCTGACTTTAATCCAAACCAGCCATGGAATGAAATGGTTCCCATCTTAGGAATGATATGTAAAGATCATGAAGAGATGAAGATTATGTTGGCCAATTATGGTGTAGCTAACGGCTATCAACTTTGGTACAAAAGGAATGATTATAAATCATTACTTGTTTTGTGTGGTACGAATGTTGAAGAGGGAAGGTGTGCTAGTAAGGTTGGTAGGAAAGTTAAAGAGACTGCACAAAAGGGTAAGGGTAAAGAGATTGCATCAAAGGGTAAGGGTTAAGAGACTACACCAAATGGTAAGGGTAAAGATAAAGATTCAGAGGGTAAAAAGAAGTGGACTAGGAGTGAAATTCAGATGTCAATGTCAGCTTATAAGAAAAAATCATGTAATGTCTGCAACTTTGGGTTATGGGGTTCATGGATGCAGAATGAGGCATCCTTTCATATAAAGACTCTAATTCCATATCACAATTGTGCTAGGGTCTTTGATTTTGGGTCAATAATCACATACAAATGGATTGCAAGTCATTATGTTAGAAGAGATTGTTAGTAATCCTAAGATAACTTACAAAGATTTACAAAGCCAGAATAGGGATAAATTCTTGATCAATGTCAGCTTAGGAAAAGTTAGAAGGGCAAAACAAAGAGCTTTATGTGAGTATGAAGGTGGGTTAATAGAACACTATGGTAAAATATGGGACTACAAAGCCAGATTATTAAAAAGTAACCCTGGATCAATTGTTAAGCTTGATGTTAATGAAGGCTCGGGTGGTAAAACCTACTTCAAAAGGTTTTATGTCTGCTTCAAAGGTTAGTTTCTAACATTTTGCAAGTCTATTAACTTATTTCGAAAATTGTGAATTTGTATAGTCATGTATATTCATGTTAATGCAGCCTTGAAAAATGGATGGAATGAGGGTTGCAGAAAAGTGATTGGTGTTGATGGGTGTTTCTTGAAAGGGACAATTATGTCTTCAACAAGTGCATCTCATTTTTAATTTCTGCAATTTGTGTGTTCTCACTAGTCTGCTTTTCTTGCTTTTTTCTTCCAGCTTGTTGCATCAAATTATACATTTCATATTTGTAGTAATCACTTGGCAATTCAACATCAACAAAGTAGTAAGCATTTCATTGATTTCCAGACCACTCAAATTATCAAAGAGTCAAAATTAAAAGTCAAAATTAAAGCGAGGACAAAAGTCAAAATTAAAGCAAGGACAAAAGTCAAAATTAAACACAAACCAAATTCAAATATTAACAACAAACCTCTTACACTTGGATTAGGGCAGCAAAGAAATCGTCTTGCAGGGTGGCTCAAAGTTGTGTATTTTCGAAGAACCAAAGGCAATGGATTTTTGCAGTTACATAAGGTGGGAAATTGACCATAGTACTTATTTGAAGAAGAAGAAGAAGAAGAAGACATGTTTTAATTTAGTGTAATTGGGGTTGGGTTGTATGTGTTTCAATTTGGGTTTGGGGTTTAAAGTGTTAGGGTTGCAGGTATTTCAATTTTGGGAAGAACACTTATAATATGTATTAAGAGGCTGACGTGGAAATAAAAGGTAAAAAAAATGACGTGACAATTACATCTGTCACGTGCCCTGAATTTTGTAGGTTAAAAATGTGAATTTATTAATATCAACATAAAACAAACAAAGTTGGATTGGGTATTGTTGTATTATTTTGGGTTCGTATCTGATAATGAGACAAATGGAAAAGTACGTTGCTATTATTAACCCTTTATAAATTAACTCATCTAACGTCTAATTATACATAATATTCAAAAAGTAAAACTTGTATTAGTAATCTAAAGCAATCTTACTTTAGGCTCAAACTCATTTCTACCAATATGATATGCAGTTATAACTGTAAGAGTTCTTAAAAAGCTTCAAATTTTCGTTTAGAAACACTAAATTCAGGTCTAAAGTATGTATATTAGTAAAAAAGATCTGGACTACAAGCTAAATTTTATAAAAATCTTCTGCTTTATATCATGTGTTAAGCAGTACTAAGCAGCCTCAGAAAAATTCAGCAGCACTTCTGAAGCTACTAGTGTCAACTGTATTTGAATAATCCCATTCAGACTCTTAGCGCTCAAGATGAGTATATACCAATTCCACATGTAAGACACAGTCAACACTCATTTCTTCTTGGTGGAAGTTTTCTTCGCCTTTTTATTTTTAAATCCTCCACTCTCATGTCAAAAAGTATATATTCTCCAATGTTTACATATTTACACGCAAAAAATAAAAAATTTGAAATGATGTTTAACAGTTATAAAGCAAAACCAGGTGAGAAAGTTGGGAGATATAATTGAGCAGAAGTACCATTTTATAGTGAATGTAAGCTGCTTTACCAGTCATTTCTTGCCCATTTTTACTTGTATAAACCTGAAAGTACAAGAAATATCTATTTACATCTTACAACAAATAAAGATACGCAATCAGAAAGTAGGGGATAGCAATTCCAAACACGAAACACGACCCAAAACTGACACGAAAAAATAAACGGGTAGGGTCTGGTCTAAACAGTTTGATGGCCATGGGTGTTGATCTACCAACCCGTTTGAGTTTTTTTAGTTAGCGTTGATTTATAAATATGACGATGTTACCGAGAGTTTGGTTTATTTACTTCGAGATGTGTCGGTAATTTATATTACTTTTGTTTTAAATATTCTCTTGTCTTTTAGTCAGGTTTTAGTATTAAAAACTAAATATGTTAATTTGATGAAATTACCAGGAATAAATTGTTTTGTCATATTTATTATTAGTTATAAGATGTATAAGTTTGGGGTCCAAAAATAATTGTTAGAATGTAAAAGTAGATAAAGAAAATGTCAAGTATAATTTGAGGGAATTGTAAAGAGTTATATAAGTTATAAACTTAAGAAAAGTAACAACTCATTTAGATTTGGAGGGCTGAAAGTTGCAAAAATAACAAAAACTAGCAAGGTCTCACACCCAAGTTTCGAACATGAGACCACTCGCTTGACAATCCAAGGCTCCAACCATCTGGACCAAGCTCGTTTTGTGTTTTAATTTACAACATTATCAGTTTTAACCTCCTTTTAACTGTTTCAGTTTTTGGTTTAATTCTTTCTCAATGACTGTCGTGAATGCATGTATGCATGAGGTTGAGTTTTTATTGCTTCTCCAAAACTATTTTGCCATTAGATTTTCATGAAGACCTTTATAAACTTAAGGTTCACCAATAAGCACTTATGTTATAATAAGAGACCAATTAAGCACAACTAAGTCATTCAACTTAGTTGAGTTTTCGACCCAAAAATCCAAACGAAAACCAACTTTAAACCGATTTTATAGGGAAGTCTTATGAGCTTGTTTTTAAGTCGATAAGTTATAGGAATAAACTTCATGAGCCACGAGTGAGTCAAAAACTAAAATAAACACTTCGAACAAGAGGTGTCAATACTTATGTTAACTTAGCTTTACGTTTTCTTTTATGTTCTCGTTTGCAAAGAGTAAGGTGGTATGAACATGATACGTGACTTAAATATTAAGATGAGAAATGAAATAAGTTTGTGACGAAAGAACTTACGACACCCTAGAGGTGGTGACGATTCGAAGATAAAAGTGTACGTGACTAGAAAAGGACTCTCGTCTCCTTATACCCAACGAATGATCAAGACCCTTTGTGATTTCTTCCTTAGCTTCCACAGTGGCGGTGTTCTTTGTTTAAGATAGTGAGGATGAGGTGAGTTTAAATGTGAGTGTGTATGAGTTATGTGTTTAGTGACTTTAGTCTATATAAAGGAAATGTGTATGACTTTCACATGATTTGCACGGTAAAGTTGATGTTGTTTTGCTTGTGTGCGTCGTGATGTTCACAAGGAAATCACATGCCAATTTTTGTATTTTAGCTTAGGATGTATTGGTTTGTCTTGTATTCACGTGGGATCTTGACTTGCACATGCTATTGTTTGACCAAGGTTGATGTTACATTTGTTTTATGTTTGATGGGGTCACGCCGTACGTCTCACAGAAACATAGAAGCAAAGTTTCAAATATTAAAATGGAGTGTGCTTGGTTATTGATTTGTCTCGTTCACAGGAAAGAAAAAGTCTTTGGTTGCTTTTGTTTTTGCTTGGATCGTTGTCAACGCAGAAGGGAGAATGCATGCCAACTTGCATGTACTCATATTTGACCCATTGTGTTTTTGCTTTTGGTTTGCATGGTCACAGGAAACAAGGAACACATATAGGAATGACAAAGGTGTGTGCTTGGGTAGGCTTTTGTCACAGTAACGAGAAAAATGAAATGTGCCAACATATTATTACATTGTTCGTCCCATATAATTTATCTTTAAGCGTAGTAAAAATAGTTCGTCGTTGCAGCCATTAAAACAAAAGTCGTCCCAGTGGTGAATTGGTTAAAAGAAACAAAAGTCTAGCAACCATGTTTTGTGTTTACACGAGGGGTCCATCTGTTTGATATTAAAAGAACAAGGATTGCTACGATGCCGCCGCGTTGCGGCGGGGCATTTTATATTTATCGTTGCGGCGGGCCGTTGTTTAACGTATCTACGAACAACACAAAAAAAGTGCTAAAACCGCACCTGGTAGTTGCCGGGGCGCATGTTTGGCAGCAGGATGTTTATGCACACATATCACAATGTCCTATATGTAAACTCAGGTAACTACAATGTTCACGAATCTTGTTGCGTGTTCCTAAAGACACGTGCGTGCCCAGAGCTCCTACAATGAGGCCAAATAAAATATTATGAATCTAGTCAGCGAAGAAACCACGTAAGCACTAATAATGAATAGGCAACAATTGTACCTGCTCGGCTGCGTGAACGCCTGGCCGACCGCGGAATCGTGCTGTTGGTTCGAGCACTCGTCGAATTTCTATGTCGTGCGCCAATAGCAGGTGTCACAGGTGCACCCTCTCAACTATGCCCGCCTCTGAGCTGGAGAATCGATATCATCTTTACGACCGTTTCGGTGGATCTCTGGGAAAACCATGCTAGAAGCGACATCAACTGAATGAATCATAAAAAAGACTGTATGAAACATGTATGCAAGTGTAAACCGCGCCGGATGAGACTCCGAGTTGTCGTGGCTGCAGCCAAAGTTCATTTGTGGTTACCTCGCCAACATATAATGCAGAAGAGGAGGTTTGTTGCGGCTTTTATGCTGGTGCAAAGGTCGTAACCTGAAATCCGGAACATCTGCTTCGTTTAGCTCGCCCCCGCCAATTCTGAACAGGTGGCCCAACAATGGTGAGAATCTCCCAAGTATACATAATCTGATGGTGGGCCTGGATAACTAATAAAAAGGGAGAAGAATCAGGGAACACAAACAACGCGAACGTGAGTAAAAAGAAAGTTGTTATTGTTTGTGTTAGAAATATAAATTACAGTTGTAGAAGAACCAAAAAAAAAGGAAAGAAAGAACCCACAAAACCATTTACAGTATCTTTTTCTATCGCTGCTATTTCTTGCTCATTTGATGGTATCGATGCTCCAGCTATTGCCAATTTTTTTGCTGGTCTGGATTAAAATGGAATCGAAAGATATGGTCTGTGCGTTCGAGCATTTTTAAGGAAGGAGGGACTCGCTACAGGTCTTTGTCTTGAAGCTCTCCCAATATTTTGTGACAATCAGGTGTCATTGCGTCGACATCTGGTATGAAGCAGGTTAAGGACACGCATGTTGTTTTATCATCGACGATTGGCTTGAAAAAAGTAGCTGCAGGAAAAACAAATGCAGTTTCACGTTATAGCCCATTGACTCTCAAAATTAATTTATTTATAGTCACATTTGTCGCTTGCTAAGTTGCTAATAACACTTACAGGAATGATACCAACAGTGCATTATTCTTTAAAAAAATACTAATATCTTAACTTTGCCTGGCACATAGAATGCCTCCGATCAACATTTCCACATGAACTGGTAGCACTCACAGCTGGACTTTGATTGATAATTGTAACAGTAGCAGTTTAGAAAAGGTTAGTATAATTTTAAGTAGGGATGAGCGTGGTGCCATTTTGGTACCGTACCGGCACCGTATTTGATGTACTAATTTTTTTCCCGATCTAAATTCAAAGTCCCGTTCCCGGAACCGTATCTTAAACCGGTACCAGTATCGGTTCCGGTACAACGGTACTAAAACTGTAGAGAACCGTTTACCTATTCAAATACTTAGAATCTTAACAAAAGATGGTATCACATTGACCATTTTAAAATACTTGAATGTTAATAAAAAGATGGGGTCCTAACTGATCACATGTCAAAGGATGGTCATATATACTGATCATATATCTTGTTGGTACCCATTTGAGCCACTAACCAAGTGTGTCATATATACTGATCATATACTGGTAATATATACCGATCATATATTGGTCATATATACTGATCATATATCTTGGTCATATATCACTCATTTTGAACTTATGATTAGGTGAGGTACATATGAATAAAAAAACATTAAGAGCTATGTGAAAAATGTGTAAACCTTATATAATACAAAAGGAAATCACAAGTCACCAAATTGAGTACTGATTTGATAACCAACCCAAAAACATCCACTGTCAACCGGCACTAAATTTATCAGCATACTGCCACACAAAGTAACTTGGACTGCACTATAAAAGGGTGTTTGGCAAATTGAATTAAGTAGCAAAGAAATCCAACTACTTAAAAGGTTGTTTGGCCAGAAGTAACGAAAGTGTCTAATTACATTTGGCATATCCTGTTTTGACCCTTTTTGACTCGTTAACCAACTGTTACAGCAAAATCCAGTTTTGACCCGTTACAATCAACTCTCAATAATCAGTTTATAATTAGATACAATAAATCATTAAAATCACATTAAAGAACAATATACTCAAATTAAAAGAACAACATAAAAACCCAAAAGTACATTTACCTTGAACGTCTTGAACGATTGTATCTGTTATCATTATACTGGGGAAACAGGAACCCTTTTTGGTATTTTATTTGTACCTGTAACAACGTACTCGAAAGAATTAATCCTGTACAAAAAAAAAAGAATAACAAATATGAGTTCGTTATTCAACGTTTACTCATCACGAACTCTGAAGAATAAAAAGCCGCAAATCTTATTCTACTTTTATTCATCACGAACCTGTCGAAATTAGCAGCCCATGATAATTTTCTCTGAGCGCCTTTTGTCTTGATTTCACGCGTTACTGCGACAGTCTGCCAGGAGAATACGAAACTTAATATGCAAATATCATCATCTAAAACCATAAATCGACACAAAAAACATGTAAATTTTAAGTTGCCGACAACAAAACACCAGAAATCTTATACCAGAGAATGATATTGGACCCCATAAAGCGCCTCCCAGGAAAGTATCCGCAGCTGCAACCGCACCCTGCTGACTACTCACCACAGTATCCAGAGCCGCAACCGCTACCTAATATTCTCCTGTTGCTACCTAATATTTTATATATCATCACCATCATTCACATCTGTATGATCATCATTCCCTGCATGAAAAAATAAAAAAATGGTTAAGTAGCAGGAACCAACACCAACAGATAGTGCAAGTAAAGGGAATGCTAAATACATAAAAGTTAACTCACAGGAACATCCAGCGTGTAAATGTCGTTCCCCTCTCAGCCTCTTACGTGCGCACAATACAAATAACTGATGAATTTCAATGACACTTCCCTTTGAACTATTCGGAGTTCCGTTAGAAGTTCCAGTAAAATATATAAAAACGATAAGTTTAAACCGGGCGACAGACCTATAAGGATCATGACAGCCCGGAACGATATATATATACACGTATATCCTTTCGTATTAAAAATGTATAAAATGATAAGTTTAAACCACAAATTTGAATAAAATAAGTAATTAGGCTCAGATTTGTAAATGCGAGAGGGTAAGAGAGATTTGAATTCCGCCATGGCTGCAAAATACACGGTTGCATAATGAGAACCACATGCCGTCCGGTTATTGCCCTGCCAAGTTACGTATCGAACCTTCAATAACCCACTTCATTTTTTTCAGAAAACATGTAATCATCACCGCCCGCTACTACAACATATATTTCTAAATTCTTCACATCACACCGAGCCCAGCTAACCGTGCCCAATGTTCCGAAAATAATTTTATTTTCAAAGAACTACACCGACAACGATAACAAACCTTTAACAAATCCATGTACGCCTTTAAAAAAACCATGACAGCCCAAAGTAAAAAAAACACCCACGATTAAATCAGTTCATCGACTATTCTATGGACACTATATTTAAATAGCGCCGACAACGCTCTTTAGTACACACACACACACACATATATATATATATATATATATATATATATATATATATATATATATGTGTGTGTGTGTGTGTGTGTGCCTTCAAACACGAAACAACGGCCATGGCTGCGTTTGTCTAAACGGCATGCCAAGATACCGGTGTTGTCACGCTTCTTTTTTCTTTCTATTATAAAGATTTAAGTAACACTAATGTGAGAATAAGGTACCTTCTTAGTAAGAAACTGAGGTTTTAAAGTCACCGTGATCCCTATTCCTCCTCCTGCATAGAACTGTCAATAAAAACAAACAAAATTCAGATTTCATCTAAGCATTTTATTAAAATAACAACATTTACATCTAAACATTTCATGAAACTATTGGTATTCATTAACCAAACGAAAATGTTCAGGTAATCCTCAAATGTTTCATTCAATCTACCATCATGTTCGTAATTACATACTCGAATACAGAAGTTCCTATTGTTCCTCCCCATCGGAGAATCAAATATTCAAGCGAGATGAAAAGCAACCTGCCTGGAAATCTAAGAGTCGGCAAAGACCTGTGATTAAAACTGGTTTCTAAAATTTTCAGTACCAAACATAAATGAATACCTGATAATAATAAGGGTTAATGGTCCAAAAAATATACAAACTTTCCACCTTTTACTATTGTGACAATAAACTTTTAATTTTCCTATTAAAACAAAAAACTTTCTTAATGACTCTTATTGTAACCAAAACTGACACGTGGCAACATTAATTAACCATTAACCCAAAAAACGCATTTATACTCGTTTTATTTTTCTGGGGGACCATTTTTGCCAACTTTCCAAATCTAAATAGTAATATTAAACAAAAAAGGAAAATGATTTACATAAAAGAGGACCTGGTCAAAGAGGACCACCGTCAACTACCACTGCCGCCATGGTCACGTTTAGGAGTTGTCTTGGTCCGAGCGCCACCACAACCTTCATCATCCTTGCTTCGTCTCTCTTTTTCTCTCTCGAACTTGTGGGTAAGCCGTCACACCCGATTTCAGTTATACTCTCAGTTGACTTTGACCGGAGAGATGGATTTAATATATTCCTATCTCTAGGGTTTCGACATATTACGATTATTTTGATTCGATTAATTAGCAGAAATTTAGATTCATTTTTTGTGAAATGAAGCTTCGATTGCGTTACCGGATTAGGATTTGGTGCTATAGTTTTTCCGATTGCGTTACCGATTGGTTCGCCGGCTGGCGAGACGCGTTTCGAGTGCGTTTCCGGCTTTTTAACGGATTAGGATTTGGTGATTGATTGATGGTGAGACGATCGTTTCTAAAGTGAATCACGTTTCCGGTTTGTTTGCTACCTCGTTTGATGATGATCATCATACTCGGAGTTCGCTTTTGCCAGGTGAGATTCTTTACGCCACTCACATGTTGTTTTCTGCATTTTATTCAGCCTTAAACTTGTTGACAAATAGTTGTAGGTTTGATCCCAAAATCACTACTCTGTGACTTTCGGTTTGACAAGGTCCTCTTTTATGTAAATCATTTTCCTTTTTTTGTTTAATACTGTATTAGTTTTTAGGTTTGGTAAGTTGGCAAAAATGGTCTCCCAGAATTATGAAACTAGTATAAATGCGTTTTTTGGGTTAAGGGTTAATTAATGTTGCCACGTGTCAGTTTTGGTTACAATAAGAGTCATTAAGAAAGTTTTTTGTTTTAATAGGAAAATTAAAAGTTTATTGTCACAATAGTAAAAGGTGGAAAGTTTGTATATTTTTTGGACCATTAACCCTAATAATAATAACGAATAAAAATTTAATCGACTAAAACGTTTGAGCAACCAAACGTACCCATTTTAGCTCCAATTTTAGCAACCAAATACACCCAGTATAGGACCTAAACCCATCCTTTTCAGCCGCCATTCAACACCGAAAACCAACCATTGTGGCCCCCATATAAATTAAGAAAACCAACCATCATTTTCATCCTTTTCGGCCGCCATTCAACATCTCAGTTGCGTGGCTGCTTCATATGATCAACTCAAGTGGAGTTGCCAAAAAGGAGACCGCGACGCCAGCGCCAGCTCCAGCAATGACCTATGACCTGGCCCCTCATGTTCCTAAAATAGGCAAACAAATGAGGGTGTTTTCCTGGATAAGGTATTCATATTTGATCTTAGGCAAGGTAATAACCTAATAACAATAACATGACATGAATATGGTTTGTTGAATCAAATGAACTTTAAGCAATACAGCACCTGTTCCAAGAGCAAGTCCAAACAACCTCTGATGTTCCTAAAATAGGCAAACAAACAAAAACCCATATCGTAATACTTGAATGAATGATTCAGGCAATTAACCATAATAGGTTACTGAAACAACTAAACTACCTTAATACTACCCAATCCATAAAAAAAAAAAAAAAAAAAAAAAAAAAAAACGAACCCTAATCTTGATTTACAATAAAAATCATACTTTAGCCGAATTAGAAAAGCATACCCTCTGAATTTCTTTTAAGTGTTAAAGCTTAAATCGGAGTAGCCCCATTAATATCATGATCCACCACAGCACCACACAAAAAAACCCACCTTCCGTCAAATCCATTATCATCATGGTCGATTATGTATTCTTCCCTCTCATACATATTTTTTTTTCCCAGCAAAGCAATTAAAACCTTGAAATCAAAAAGCACCAAAAATCAATCATTGATAATCAAATAGGAAGACACGTATATATCGCAATGATTGATTTTTGGTTATCAATGATTGATTATCAATGACACGTAACAGGGCTGAAGAAGAAGATACATGAATATGGCAATTGGGCTGATTGAAAAAGCGGGAGCCATCGACATAATCCCTCTAGTGGTTTCCATTATTGCAATTGCTTTAATCGACATAAAACCTGTAGTGGGATTACACTATTATGAGAAGAACGGTCATTTTTGAGCAGAACTATGAGAAGAACGGTAAAGAAGGGCGGCAAAGATTGATGGATTTAGCAAATGGGCCAAAAAAAAAAGCCCAGAGGCAGCCAATAGCATTGCAGGGATTCATGCAGATATTAATATATGTATAATGTGAAGTTTGTTTTATATGGTGTATTTTGGGCTGATAAGAAAAGGGCTAGGCCCAAGTGATTTTGTAAAGGTGTTGGGTTGGATAGGGTTAAACACGCGAACCCAATAAAAATAAAATGAATTAGATCGGGTCGGGTTAAGGTATATAATTATTTTATAAATTTTTTATTATCGAGGTCAAAGTGAAAAATATCCCGTGACTTGTCGTGTTTAAAGTTCGAAATGAAAGAAGAAAAAAAAATATAATCGCGAAAAATCGGTAGGGAAATTTACGAGTGGTTACACCCGCACCCGAATGAACCTAAACCCAACCCGATTAACACTACAAATGTGATATTTCTTGACTTATATATGAACAATGTCTTATGATCAAACCGTGGAAATCCTTCTTCAATTTTATAATGCAACTGCAACATTATTTTGACCCAATTTCGAACCAACTAAGATCCGATTCCAAAATACGTATTAAATTTTAATTTGTTTTTTTACAAAATCAAATCAAGTGTGGACTTGTATAGATCATATATTAAATATGACACTAATGATATTAAGCTAAAAGGAGTGGTCACCGCTCATTACCATTCACATCAACGCCACCTCAACTTTTTTCTCCTCTCACTTCTCTTCACCTTTCACCCGTTTTGATCACCTTCCTCTCACATTTCATTAAAATACTCACTTTATACAAATATATCCCACTAAATATCTCACACACTCATCCATGGCACAAGTTAGAAAATCCCATAAAATAAAAACATTACTTTTGAAATTGGGCCTCACATTTTTTGCACTCTCACAATGATGAGCCGGTCATCAATAAAATGCATTTTGGCCATGACTCGTGGCTTCCGTTTTTGTGGGTCACGAGGAGAGGGTGACGGTGACCAAGTCACGCCCACTCCCTTTTATCTTACATTAAAAAGGCCAAGCTTAAACTAGGTTCTACAAACTAAGCAAGATTAAACTATCAAGCAAATGTACAACAATGATTTTACCTTCAATTGGGTCTTCATGCTCCTTTTGGTTAATTTAAAGATCCATAACTCCCTGTCGTTTGACAAAAAAATTCTTGATCGACCTTTTTGTCTCCCTATGGTTTTCGAGAATAAAGTCATTGTTCACGAATTAAGGGTAATGGCATGACAAGCCCTTCAGCTCATTGCTTGCATCACTTTTACTCCAAGGGTCTACATTTAATCAACATCATATCTTACTTCGACATACACACACATATTTCCATTGCAAACACTAATGCAAGATATGTTCACATAACATCCGTAAGCATATTAACAAATTAATCAAAGTATATCATGTTGTGCATATTCGGGTTGACCCTAAAAGCAAAACTTCTGGTCATGTCTTATACGAGTATATCATTTTGATTTACATTTCGAACAAATTAATGAAAGTATTTCTAACTTGATTTGAATGAGTTATATTTTGAGATTTGTCACATATTTTGCCACAAAGCTAACACATATATTTGTGAGTACACAATGGCTAAATCCGCATTTAAAATGTTGTTAGGTTGCTTCAAGTATAGGCGTCAAAACTAACTTCGAATAAACTTAATTGTTTTAAATCTATGTGGTCAAAATGTGAAAAGCAAAACTTTAGTTTTTTCATAAGTCATCTTCTTGACTCGGTTTTGACCCAAGTAAATAACAAGGTTGATTATTACAAATATAGTGCTTTTGTCATAAGAGACCCTTCAACACTACATGTTCATTACAATGAATAAAAAATTAGTAAATTTGATGAAAGTCAATACTTTGACTAAAAAAGTCAAATTGTTTTTGATAATTTTAACCCAAAGAGTATATATTAATACTTTTGTGTATGATCATACATAACTTGCAAAATCCTCATATATTCATTTGTACATGATCTTCAACTTCATATCCAAGTCCCAACATTTTCATAAAAAACACAGTTGACTTTCTAAAAAAGTCAATTACTTTGACTATTTATTAATTAACTCATCTAACTTCTAAGAGCACTGGGTACAGTGGTGCCAAAGTGTGGTGCCAAGCTCGTGCCAAACTGCCACGTCAGCAGTTTTTGAGTTTGGCACCAGAAACTGTTTGGCACCACATTTCAGGTATCCGTTGGCACCAGAATTTTTGGTGCCAAACTCAATTTTATTTTTTATTTTTTATAAAATTTAAAAATAATATATCCTAAAATACTTTATTCATAAAAAACATTACAAGAAATAAAAAACAATAAACTTAAAAAAACATAACATAATTATTCTTGTGCATATTTTGCCCGGATCCTTGCTTGTTGGGCCCTCACGATTGCGCGTTCATCGGATGTGTCCATAGATAGCACCCGCATATCTTCGGCTATCCTTTGAGTTTCGATTAAATCGACCTCGCTCGAGACTCCCGCTCAAGAACATCTTGCTTCATTTTTCGCTCCAACTCGTATTGTTTTTCCATCATTTGTGAAAACATTTCCGGGTTTGAACCGGAACTTGCGGTCGAGTTAGACGAACGTTGGCTCTTTGCGATCCGGTACACCCCGTCCGGCCTTGGCAATGCGTCGGGTCCAAAATGCTCGGGATCCTCTTCCGTAACCCGAAGACGATTACGTCTTGCATTTGTTGAGTCTGGATTTTTCCACTTATGCTTGTCCTTCAAAAACTTCCAAGCCGACGAATGTTTAAAATCGCCATGATATCGTTTGTACAAAGTGTGGCAACGTTCCATGAAATCCATATCGTTCTCCCTACTCATAACAGCCGTTTCATTCACAATCGAATTAAACTTCCCGACACAACGATTCATCGGAGTCCACTTTCTGGTAAGCATGTTCTTGGTACGAGTTACAAACTTTTGTTTTTTTGCTTCCTTGTTGTAAGCTTCCAAAACTTTATACCAAAACGTTTCATTACCTTGATCCGCGCGACTTTTGGATCCTCAGATACTTCAATGTAAGTTTGCGCCAAAAGTAGTTCTTCTTGGTCGGTCCATGCGTTCGCGATCGTTCTGGGTCTCGGCTTCCTCTCGGTTGTTGGTTGCTTTTTCGTTTTCTTTGCCTTCGCCGGTTCCTTCATTTTTGTTTTTTTGGGCGTGGGGGTCGGGATGACCGCTTCCTCTTCGGATTCGGATTCGTCAACAAGGTGGAACGATTGGTGGGGCGATCTTGGTTGTGATTCGTTTTGTTGTTGTTGTTGCATTTTCCATTGAGAAAACAAAGCGTATTCGTCGGGATTGACGCATGAGTTTTGTTGAGAAAACGAAGGAAAGTATTGTTGTTGGGTGTTTGGATTCGGATTCGAAGACGAACCGATCATTTGGTTCGATGGATCATTAAGCATTCGATTGATCCAAGGGGTGTTGTTGGGATTCATTTTCTTGAAAAATATTGAAGTTGGGATGTATTTGAAGTGTGTGTGAAGTGGTATAAGTGATAAGGTTTATATAGGATTTGAAAGTGGGTAAAAGTGGTAAAAAAGAGGTCAAAAAATCAAAAAAACACAAAACTAGCCGTTTGCAACGGCTATATTTTTGAATGCAACGGCCACATTTTTAAAAAAAAAAAAAGGAATTAGGTTTGGCGCAAGGCCTCTTGGCCTTGGCGTGGTAACGGTGCGCCAAACTTGGCGTCGCGCCAAACTCGTTGGCGCCAAGTTTGGCACCACCGTTCCTCCTGCTCTAATTATACATAATATTCAAAAAGTAAAGCTTGTATTTGTAACCTAAAGCATTCTTCATTTAGGCTCAAACTCACTTCTACCAATATGATATCTAGTTATAACAGTAAGAGTTCTTAAAAAGCTTCAAATTTTCATTTAGAAACACTAAATTCAGGTCTAAAATATGTTTATTAGTAAAAAAATCTGGACTACAAGCTAAATTTTATAAAAAAACTTCTTCTTGACTACAAGCTAAATTTTATAAAAAATTTCTGCTTTATATCCTGTGTTAAGCAGTACCGAGCAGCCTCAGAAAAATTCACCAGCACTTCTGAAGCTACTAGTGTCAGCTGTATTTGAACAATCCCCTTCAGACTCTTAGCATCTCAAGATGAGTATATACCAATCCCACATGTAAGACACATTCAACACTCATTTCTTCTTGGTGGAAGTTTTCTTCGCCTTTTTATTTTTAAATCCTCCACTCTCTTGTCAAAACAGCATATATTCTTCAATGTTAATAGAAATCAGACTTGCTGAACAACAAAAGCATCGTTATTTTGCTCATAGCATATTTACACGCAAAAAATAAAAATTTTGAAACGATGTCTAACAGTTATAAGCAAAACCATGTGAGAAAGTTGGGAGATATTATTGAGCAGAAGTATCTTTTTATAGTGAATGTATGCAACTTTTCCAGTCATATCTTGCCCATTTTTACTTACATAAACCTGAAAGTACAAGAAATATCTATTTACATCCAGGGCCGGCTTTAGGGGAGTTCAATAGGTGCGATTGCACAGGGCCACCGCTTGACGAAGGCCACCAAATTTCATGCACTTCTATTATATATATGAATACAATATGAGACTCGAGCTTAATTAATTCATGCACTACTTATACATATGTATATTAAGTGGGTGTTTGAGGGTTAAATTGTTAAGACTTTTTTGCCCCCACTAACCTTTTTACTACTTTTTTTTGTGAAGGCTGAATATACGTTATAAACTCTATCAAATTAATCAATATACGTAACATACTTATTTTATTCTCAACATATGTAATATACTTTCAAATACTTACCAAAATACGTAATATTCACAGGTTACCACTTTAAAAAGTTATAGTAGTGGTCCATGTTGTTTGCGTTGACTTTTACCGTTAGTCCTTTGACATTTTTTCACTTAAAAATGTTGTAGTAATGGTCCCTGTGGTTTGCTTTGACTTTCACCGTTAGTCCTTTGACTTTCATCTTTTTTTTATATACGTTTTTACACGTTTTTATACACGTTTTTACACACGTTTTTATAAACGTTTTTTCACGTTTTTTTACACACGTTTTCATATACGTTTTTACATGTTTTTATACACGTTTTTTACATGTTTTTAAACACGTTTTTACACATTTTTATATACGCTTTTTACACTTATTTTGCACACGTTTTCATATACGTTTTTTACACATTTTTTGCATGTTTTTAAACACGTTTTTATGCACGTTTTTATACACGGTTTTATGTACATTTTTTACACGTTTTATATACATTTTTTACACGATTTTATGCACGTTTTTATACACGATTTTATATACATTTTTTACACGTTTTTAAACACGGTTTTATACACGTTTTTAAAAACGTTTTTTAAACGTCTATAAAAATGTGTATAGAAACGTGTAAAAAACATGTATAAAAATGTGTAAAAAAAAACTTATATAAAATCATGTATAAAAACGTGCATAAAATCGTGTAAAAAACGTATATAAAAACATGTGTTAAAACGTGTATAAAAATGTGTAAAAATGTATATAAAAACGTGTAAAAAAACGTATATAAAAATTTGTGTAAAAACGTGTATAAAAGCATGTATTAAAATGTATATAAAAATGTGTATAAAACCATATATAAAAAGCATTATATATAAAAGATGAAGTTCAAAGGACTAACGGTGAAAGTCAAAGGACTAACGGTGAAAGTCAAAGCAAACCATAGGGACCATTACTGGAACTTTTTTAAGTGAAAAAATGTCAAAGGACTAACGGTGAAAGTTAACGCAAACAACAGGGACCATTAATGTAACTTTAAAAACTGATAACCTGTCAATATTACGTATATTGGTAAGTACTTGAAAATTTATTACGTATCTTGAGAATAAAATAAGTATATGTATATGGTTAATTTAAAAAAATTGTTACGTATATTCAGCGTTCACCATTTTTTTATTCTCGTTACCGTTTTGCTTTCTCTTTCATTTTTACCGGATAGTAGTAATTAATCAATCACGCTACCGCATTTCCATCACTGCAAGGCTACAACTACGTCTCATGTTGCATAGCTAGGAGTGACCAACTTGCTTACAGCCTTAGTTATAAGGAAAAAAAATCTTAATTATCTTCTCATAATCATCGATTATAGAAAAAAACGGATATCATCCAGCAAGTGTTCCTATTCGAATCTTAGATACGTTTGCTCATATTTTCCAAGGCAATCATCCTAGATGTTGGTAGCACAAGCCACGGAAACGTTCACCGGAAATTTTAAGGGAAAATGTTGTGTGATAGTAAAAAACTTTGATAAGTGTTCCAATTAAGTCATTCAAACTTTAAATTAACCACAAAAACCATACAAGTTTCAATACTGTTTCATTATTGTGTAATTGTTAAAAAAAATATCTTTTAGATGTTCATATGTGCATCGTTTGGTTGTACCTTAACAATAAATGCACACCTCTAGAATTTCAATAATCCTAACCAACTTAATGTACAACCAACTTATGCACATGCAAAAAAAGAGATGTATGTCATAAAATAATAACCAAGTTTGAAAGATGTTTCTTTTTAGTCACTCAAACATAAAAAATACATAATAATAGAACACTATTGAAAGTTTGAGTGACTAGAATGAAACACTTTTCAAAGTTGATTATTCTTTTATAATCAAAAGAAAATTACAGTGACTAAATTGAAACAAAGCTGAAAGTTGGTTACTATTTCATGATTTTCTACTCCATAATAAGTTAACAAGTCTCTCTCACCATTATCGTCAAGTTCACGGTACATAGTCTCGACGCCGTCATCACAATTATTAGATGATAGGTACAATATGCCACTGCAGCCAAATTTCAGTATTGAGGCATCGACGACGATGGATCGAGATTGTGTCTCCAACAGTTAACGGAAACTATGTGGGTGTCATATCAAAAAAGGCGATCGATGTGTCGCCTTAGACGGTAGATGAAGTTTGTGGTTTCATGAACAACAGAGGCTTTGGTAATTAAGAAGTTTAAGTTCAACAAATGAAAAAAGAAAAAAGGAAAATTATGAGGTGTATGGGTATAGTAGTCATAACATACTAAATTTCCGTGTGCCAAGTAAAAAGGCTTGGCACATATTACTACCCAATTTGTGCTTTTGTTAAGATTAGACGATTAGCACATACGGCGATGGTGTATAGTAACGTTAATTTGTTTGTGTAATTTTTGTTATGTATATATATGAATGTGAAGTAGCTAAAAAGTGAAGAAGCACAGTTTTCAAAAAATAGGCTACGTCGTACATGTAAGTCTATATATATATGTCGTATAACGCCTTATAGTGTAATGTCTAAGATTTTATATATTAAAAAATAAAATAAAATAAAAAAACTTTTATGCTTATATAGTTATAAAATAAAAATAAAATTTTGTAGATATCAGTACTTAATCTCACAAAGAGAAATAAAATGAGTCATTCGTATATTTATAATCTCGTGTATTCAATTACATCTCATAGTGTTTTTTTTTTTTTTTTAATTTTTTATTATTTTTTTTTTGCAAATGCATTCGGTTAATATATAGTGACAATGGTATCTATAAATAACAACAATATTTTGTTCTATTTTTTTATAAAATATAAAGTATAAAGTCTATTTGTATTTACTAAATTTATAAAGTTATTAAAAACCTTAAATTACTAATTATACCAAAATCAACATATATTATTTAAATTTGAACACTTAAAGTTTTATTAATTACTGCTCATTTTTAAGTTTTTTTTTATAAAATCGACAAATGTATTTTTAGAACATTTTGAAAAATAGACAAAAAATTAAACAGTTTGACCAATTGAGTTGCAGTTTTGACTTTTATTGCCCAATAGAATTATCCAATTTTTCCACATATACATATTGTTTCACTACCATTAGTCCTATTATAATTCTCAACCTTATTTTTCAATGAAGTTTCTTTGCAGGCCGTCTCGTGGATTTCAGTGGCCCCGTGCTATTACCACAAAGAGGCCTTCAACTACACACATAATATACATATGCATAAGTAGTGCATGAATTAATTAAGCTCGAGTCTCATATTGTGTTCATATATATATAATAGAAGTGCATGAATTTTGGTGGCTCTCGTCAAACGAAGGCCCTGTGCAATCGCACCTCTTGCACTCACCCAAAGCCGACCTTGTTTTTTTGTTATATAAAAGATATTTTATGTTTGTTTATATACAACCTAAACCTGTCCAGAAATAAAAAATATTACCAAATTTTCATTCATCGTCATTGTTTTACGCAAATAACGTGTCGTGGTTATTCCGAAATAGTGATAAAAATTATTCAACATGGAGATCACGGGGGCAATAAAAATGTACTATTATTGATTGATAAAGATTTTTAGAAGTATGATATTATATTAAAATGTTCTACTAAATTTAATGTGTATGTTAAATTCAAGAGGGTCCATTTCATTTGCAGATTTGCTAGCTCCTTGTGGGCTTCGTGTAATTTGATTGAAGCAACTCAAATAACTCGTCATGTATATTTCAAGAAAGACGACCATATATAATATTGTACTAGTAGTAGAAAGCTACAGTAATTGCAAAATTTTGACCAAATTGACAGAACTCTTACATTGGGCCTACCTGATGGGTTTCTTTTGTTAGGATTTCATATAAAGTAAATAAATAAATAAATAACTTTAATTTTTTTTACAAGCTAATGTTTCACAAATTACATCTCAGACTTCGAACCTACAAACTTTAAATTGTTTGGTTACTCGCATAAAGTTAGGCCAAAAGATTTTGATATTGAAAACGACATTAATGCTGGAGCAAGATGTTGTCGAGAATTCGTACGTAAAGGTCGTAGCGTTTTTATATAGTACTAGTGGCCAGTCTGGTTCAAATCTAAAACTAAACTAGGTCAAGTTTATTAAGGGTAATAACGTTTTTACTCTATAGTCTATAGTATGGTATATAATGGAAAGCCGTATATGTGCTCGATGGATAAGTTAGAGCATGAGAGCCACCATTTTAAAGAAGAACAAACAATGCTAAATCAGAAGTTCCATATATACCAGCTGAACACTAATTGTTACATACTTATCACTGCAACCTTGCAAAAGTAAATATGAAAAACATATGTACGTAACTGTATATTCTAACAGAAATTAAGTAAACTAAGAAATAAAACTCACGTACTTTGGGTAAAAAAAATTAACCAAGACGGATCAGTGGATCATCTATAGCTATATGCTTACTCCGAAATGCTTTGTAGAGCAAGCCTCCACGCTCGTTGATGAGATTCAAATCGACCACTAACATTCATCAACCGAGCAAGCACTTGTTCTACTGATAACCCTTGGACATCTGTCCTGCCTAATAATTATTCGTTCAGTTGCTTTTTTGATATCTTAATTTTTATCTCTGTCTTGGCATTTTTCTCACCATCCCCCGAAATTTTTTCTATCTTCTCAGTGTCGGAAATATTATTTATTCATAAATATTATTACACTGTTACAAGAATTACAGGTAGTGGCCCAAACTTGCCCAAACTTTTTTCAGTAAAAACAGAAAAGATTGGTATATCGAAGTTCCAATACAAAAATAATCAACACTGACACCACAATTTCAATACAAACCCTGCGTGTCAAGCTAGTATATCATCGTGTCTTGCCTAATTCAGAATCTTTGGCGCCCCAGAAAGTTGTTTCCTCATCTGCTGCGATAGTAACATATAATCAATCAATGAACAATTTAACACAGTAATAAATAACAAGTTGCGTGTATAGTCAAATATACAAACCAATAAAATATGCTTTTAACCGACTCTTTATCCTCATGATTCAGCTTAGAGGCATCGACACCATGCTTTTCATTATACCCTTCCTGCAATGAAAACAAATATGAACAGGTCATTGTAATAAACATATCTTCCTACAATGAAAACAAATATAAACAGGTCATTCGGGGGGTTTGGGGCTAAAATTATTCCTAATGGTCGAATGGGCTAAAACTGCGTTGGCGGGTTACTGACCATCCCATATTCCCAGCTCTAAAAGTCATTCGCTTTACAAATATTTAATCATTGTAACAAGATAGGTTTGGTAATCATTTGTGACACAACCCGATTAAATTTGCACTACCCATTCCGACCTGAACCTGCTTTTTTGACCTGATAAGTTATGGTAACAAGATATTTTTGCATTCATATTTAACCTGACCCGTTTTAGTCTGCACAAAACTACCCATTCTGACCCGAGCCTGCTCGGACCTATTACTTACCCCCCAAAATTGACGCCTTTAAAAGTCATCCCATTCACATAAATTAAGTTATTGCAATACACAATAGTTTAGATCTGCACAAACCTACCCATTTTGAACTGGACCGGCTTCAACCTGTTACTTACCCAACTTTATTGCCACCAAAATATATATCCCTAAAAATATTCTGTATAGGAATAGCAGAAGATGAAGTTGTGCAATCGTCTGGTAATCTAGTTATGTATAAGTTAATTTGGGTTGAAACGAGCCGTTTTGACCCATAACAGTTTAAGAAGGGTTTAATCTACTTATGTATAAGTCAATTTTCAAACCTACTGTTAGGGCCGCGTTAATTTAAATATTATGCGGATCCTATCACGCACCTTTACTCTCAGCAGCAAGCAGATGCTCCTTGGCCATAGCTGGAGCAATTCCGAGTGTCCTTGCAGCATCAGTAGCACTGACCCCACTTTGAAGGGCATCGGGCTTTTGTACTAGTGATATGATCCTAGACAATACCTACAAATGCAATAAAAAATCAAGTAAATCCTATGTTTTTGCAGAAAACGAATACAATCTAGTTTTCAAAGATACAACATCAACCGAACCACTGAAGAAGTGCATAACGTTTAATTGTTTATCACCAGTGTCACATACTGAAAAAACTTTACCTTTTCATCACTGTGAGACTTGTTTTGGATGACCATATACCTGCTCTCAAACTTCTTAAGCATTACTGGTCTGCAATATAAAAGGTAAAATAAAGGGAATCAGCTAAAAACATGTAAAGACAAACTAAATACTGAAATAAAGATTAATAAGTATCAACAATTTTCACAATTCTGGCCACAAATAATTCACCAGAAACACATAAAGAGATGCAAGACACACATTAAGCTTCTCCCATAGTGAACAACTCTGCAACAAATCATCAGGTGAAATCAATTTTGCGCCGAAAGAAAATAAAGGATCAGAAGTTCCTTCTATAACGAGTATTATTAACTGAGACTTCGAAATACAAGATGCCAGATGGAGAACCTGTTCCACGCCAGACGATTGAAGAGACAGTAAAAAACTCAACAAAGGCAACTACATTATTTATTAAGTAGTAATGCTAAAATATAACACGATATAATAACAGAGAACCTTTTTACCACTAGAACTGAGACTCCCGATGCCTCACGGATTCCTAATAAGTTGCAAATATGCTAAAGATGTGATATGAAAACCAAACATCGTGGCTTTTAGGTGACTATAATTTTGACTAATAGGTACTGAGAATGCGCCATTTCAACAGCATTGCAAAATGTCACTTAACAAAATGATAGAACAATATCGCTATTACTAGACGTCTCAAACACAATGTTGCACTCCAAAGCAAAAATATTGCTCCTACCAAATATCGCTATCATTAGACGTCTCAACCCAATGGAACAATATTGTTAAATCAATTTTTGCGCCTAAACTGTTCTCAACGCCAAATGTACAATCTAATCTATCACTACTGATATCACAATATATACGCATAAATCGATTAATATCATTAAAATTATATAATACACACAATAAAAGTTAAAGCAAAAATTAATCGATTACCTTATGCAAGCAAAAATTAACACGCCATACCAAACACCTACAAAGCAAATCGTAGCAGATATATTAATTAAAAGCATCATATTAAAGCAAATTTGACCTAATAATATATTAGACGTGAATACCAGCGGAATCGCGGTGGTGTATCGGTTGCTGCGATGGAGTTGCGGATGTTAGTTTGTGCATCATGTTTCGGTGGAGTCGTGGTGGAGTCGCGGTGGTGTTGCGGTGGTGTGGCAGTGGAGTCACGGTGGTGTTGCGGTGGGTGTGGCAGTGGAGTCGCGGTGGAGTCACAGTAATGGCGTTGTGGAATTAGAGCACTAGGTGTCAAAACGAGCACTAGGTTCGTGTGCGTGCCACCTCGGCCACATCAGCATCCTATATTTCCACAACTAACCACAACAAACCCCCTCCTCACTCATAACAAACCTCAAACTCTTCATTTGGGGCCCACCACTACATACCATAAACTTATCTCTTTGATTCATACATGCATCCGTTTGGTTTTCTGGCTTTTGTCAGACAATTCACCGTTGTGCTGAGACGAAGAGCTCCACAACGGCAAACGACGGCGAGGCCTAGCGGTGTGGCGGCGAAGCACGGCGAGAGAGCCACGGTGGCGGCGAAGGGGACGGCGAAGACCACACCATGTGCTCTTAGGTAACCGTCATTTGAAACGAAGGTACAAAAATTATGTGTTGTGGTAAGGCCCGAATAAGGGCACCCAATCCCCTCCTCATTTTTTTTGCCACGTCATTTCTTTCTCCAGCACCTTTAGCCGATTAGGTGTCTCAGTAAAAGCGACCATGATCAATTTCCGTTTTTTTTTTCTTTTCTTTTTAAATTTTTTTTAAACATAAATTAAAGTTTCATTAATAATTAAAATGTTACAATACTAAATAAAAACAATAATATATTTAATATAAAAACGATACGAAATACATAAATCATAAATCTAATCTGAATGCTCCTGCGAGAGTCATACTGAGGTCCGATAATAGGCAAATTCCTCAATCGAGCCAAATCTTCTTCGTCTAGCGAGTTCCCCAAAACAATTGGTAGTCAAGTTGATGCACCTACACCATCTTTTAGTTCTCCGGTAGCTCCAATTGATTTTGGTGCGGACGTTGTCGATACCTTTTGAACACATCGCCACAACTTGTCGGCAATCTCGTCCGTCTTTGCGGGCTTGATTTTTCAAAAATTTGTCGATCACAGCTTTTCGTTCAGGCGTAATGTCGTTGCAACTCTTATAGTTTTCTCTCATCTGTTGCTTCTCTGCCCTTGCCTTCTCAAACAGATGGATAACGTCTATAATAGCGTTTTTTCGAGCAACATCATCTTCGTCGCTACGTACATTTTCATATCTTCAACTGAATGGAGGAGACAACATGCCATAATAAATCTTGTGTTGAGAAGTATTTTGAGTTTGAATTGTGTGAAATTGATTTGTGGATTGAAGTGTGTTTGTATTGTGTATTTATAGGGTTAATTTTTTTATTTTTTTAACCGTTGCATGCTAATAACGGTAATATATTGTTTCAAAAGTTGAAATGTATTTCGATCGTGAACAAGACCAAGATGGGTGAAAAAGTTTGGGCGATCGATTCCCCACATGAATGCGATCGAGACATGATCGATCGACTATGTCGATCCCCACTTGTTACTGCGTCCAGCCTAATTGTGTTGTTCCCAAACGAGGGGATAAATAAATATCCCAGTTAAAAATAAACTTACATAAACTACCCTTGGATTATTACCAGAACTGACAAAAACCGAACCGGACCGACAGCCCGTCGGTTCGGTTTCGGTTTCAGGTTTTACATGCTTTCGGTTTATCTGACAACTAGCAATTTCAGGTCATTTTCAAACTTACTATTCATCTTGAGAATTTACTATTCATCGGTTACTATTCATATCACATTTTCAAACACGAAGCTAAGGACATATAAAACATAGAAAACGGACTTGTAACGACTAAATTACACGCGTTTAAATAAGGTTGTCGTAAGTATTTCATATAAGCATAACACATATATATTTTCTAATAGCCAAAATTATGGCCGCGAATAACCATGTTGAGGGTCGTTTTTAACATCGATAGAGTACTTTTTAGAAAACGATGTCTTCTAGTAAAAGTAAGTTCACCTAGCCTATTTTCCAAAATGTTCAACCGTTCGTCAAACGGAGTTGGAACGAATAAAATACGGTCACTCAAACTTTGCCGAAATCTACCCTTAAATAATATTTTTGGTACAAGTACCCTACTTTACCTATGTTTTTCTCCATGATCGAGACCTCTATAATGAAAATTTAAAAGCTAAGACTTTTAGATAATGCTACAATCTTTCCAAAACCATTGAGTTTGTTTCCTAACATTCGATATTCACTATTTTATGATCAGCTTTTCGAGGTCATTTAGTCACTTTCACAAATTATCAAAGTATATTATTTTGCGACGAAAAGCTATAAATTCTTGATAAATCACTAAACGACTATCGTAGGAGGTTTACTTTTTGTTTCAACGTAAATACTTGTAAAGTAATTTATACTATGACGAGATGTCATAAACATATATTTCGACGATAAACATTATTTTCAAATGTACAAGTGGTATGGATATCATATGAGTTTGCATGCACGACATTGTTTCATGATTTACATTAGAACATATCATTCATAATAGGTCGCGGTTAGAGGTTGCGCCTCATTTCAGTATTGCCATTATATGATCATAAACATTGCACCAGGTGAGTTTTTCATAGCCCCGATTTATTCAAGTTTATACATTATTTCAAACCTACGGGGGAGAATACATTTCACATCATTTTTTTTATACGGGCCCAAGTATATTCAATTTCATTTACATTGCTTAAGTTACCTCATTGCCAATTGAATGTCCCCATTTCATAATCATGAACCGTTAATTTCGAAAGAAGCGAGGGTGAGTGGATAGATCTATTGAGGGTGACTCCTCCATCCGTGTTGGTGGTCCCAACTGGTCAGCGGATGCATTTCATTTTTATCATCATTGAGTTGTTTGGCAAAACACTCTGTTGGGGTTTCCGGGTCGGAGCAGTCTAGCCGATTTCGTGTCATGTGCTTAAGCAATTGTACCATTTTTGTGACATAATTGTCATACATAACTTATACTTGCGTTGGTCGTATAAAACATTTTCATAAACTCTATGAACTCACTCAACCATTGTGTTGACACTTTTAGCAATGTATTTTCAGGTATCTAAGGCATTCATTTCATGGCATGCATGTGGACATATCATAGAGTCGCGGTGACGACGCGTCTCGCTTGGGTTTTATGCACTTTAAAACATCGTTTGGATTGTAACAAATTTAATTCCGTACATATTGATTATCATTTGGGACCTATCTTTTGTAAACTATGAATGTTTTATTATATCAAACGATGTTCTTTTCAAACGAAACTTTAGGTCGTTCAATATATCTGTAACTGTGATGCTATGACAGTCAATCCCCAGGAATTTCATTCCGCTGCAAAATAGGTAATTTGGGGGTGTGACAGTTTAGGGTCGGTTCTGCCCAAAACCGACAAAAACATGTCAAAATACACCTAGACCGACAAAACCGAACCGAATCGAAGAAAAACCGGACCGAACCGACAACATTCGGTTCGGTTTCTGTTCGCGATTTTCACGGTTTTCGGTCCTCGGTTTTCTCGGTTCGGGTCGGTTTATGACTGATGCTCAGCCTAATACACCCTATCCTCGACACTACACCCGCATCGTAACCGCTTCAATCTTGGCCTTACCTCCACCACATTCTCCTCATCTGAATCAGTAACAGTAAGCGTCTCAATCACAAACTCTTCATCATCATTACTCAGAGTGATTTAGGGTTCTGGGAGATCGTCGAAATCGAAGTCGAAACCTAATAAGAATGAAGGTGCTTCAAAATCACCCATTATGATTAATTTGTTGGAAAATTTAGTGCACTTGTGGGATTAGTTCACACCTTGTAATGGGTTAGGAGGTACGGAGTGTACACCCATAAGGTCCATGAACACCCTGACTCTAATAGTGGATTGGTATTGGTAGTGCTTGGTGAAAGTACTGTTGTGGTTACCACTGATTATCAGTGTTTCCAGCAAGCGATACTTCCACTAGATCGTGTTTCCTGAAGTGGTGTTTCCAGAAGTGGTGTTTCACTGAAGTAGTGTTTACACTAAAGCGTGGTGTTTCCACTGACGCGGTGTAACCACCGATAGCACTATGAAAGTACTAATGTTAGTACTGCTTGTAACGGCTTTGACCTATTCAAGTGGCAGTTTAAACTGCATTATGACCACGTTTAATTGGTCATGTAACCACTAACGGCTATAATCGGGATAATTATGAGGCTATTAATGGGCCGATTAATACTCATAATTCCATTGACTAGCTGAGAGTATTTTCCTATAAATAGGAGATCTGTTTTATGCATGAATATACGATACACAACGCTTGAAAACATACAGAAAACATAAACACTTATTAGCGAAAGGGTTATAGAATTGTGCCTAATTCTCTAACTGCATTTGGTCTTATTCCAAGTAGATATTCGTGATACCAGGCATTAGGGTCGAATAGTTTACTTTGGAAAGTGATCACACGATTCCAAGTGATATCCGGTAACCACCAAGTGGTATTTGTTACTCTTGACGTTCCCTATTGTTTGTTTCTGCTGAATAGTTGCACATTTCTGCTGAAGTTGATTATCTTAACCCTGCTGCTGGGACACTGACCCCAACAATCAAAGTAAACTATTTTGTGATAATCAATGGCAACTGTTACAATGAAACACATGGCTTCAAACTTTGCCAAGCTTGATAAGTTTGAAGGGGTGGACTTTAGGAGATGGCAGAAGAAGATGCACTTCTTGTTGTCAAGCATGAGTGTGGTCTATGTTTTGACTACACATATTCCTGATGATGGGGATGATGCTACTGTGGAGCAGATTAGGAGGAGGAGCAAATGGGAGAATGATGACTACATATGCAGAGGCTTAATTCTCAATGGTATGTCGATTCCTGTTTGATATTTATCAGAACATTGAATCTTCCAAAGAACTGTGGGAATCCTTGGATGCCAAATATATGGCTGAGGATGCATCGAGTAAGAAGTTTCTTGTTAGTAATTTCACAAATTACAAAATGACTGATTCAAGACCGGTTATGGAACAATACAATGAACTTCTTGGAATACTTGGAAGGTTTACACAACATAATATGCACATGGATGAGTCTATTTCAGTCTCTTGTGTAATTGACAAACTCCCTCTTTCTTGGAAAGATTTCAAGCATACCTTGAAACATAAGAAAGAGGAGTTAACTCAGTTGAGTTGGAGTCATCTGCGCATTGAGGAATCTCTCAAGGTGCTGGATAATGACAAGCCAAAGAGTAGCAATGCTACTGGTGCATCTGTTGTCAATATGGTGGAGCATAATAACTCCACCAGGTACAATGACGACAAAGGCAAACGCAAATATCATGATAACACAAGGGCAGATCCTAACAAGAAGGCAATACCTACTTGTTGGAAATGTGGCAAGACTGGTCACATTAAAAGGGATTGCAAGGGTGTTAAGTTTGGTGGTAAAGCCAATGGATCAGACACTAATGGTTCAGGGAGTGGTGGTTCTTCAACTCACTGAAAGATCAGAATATGTTTAATAAGTCTTTTCAGATTTATTATGTTACATATGTATCTGAATCTCATTATGTGCAGGATGATGATATTGCGTGGTGGGTTAACTATGGTGCAACAGTTCATGTGTGTAAAGATAGAAGCTGGTTCAAGACTTATGAGTCACTGAATGATGGTTCTATTCTTCACATGGGAAATGAGTCAACAACCTTGGTGCATGGTCATGGTTGTGTAGATCTTAAGTTTAGTTCTGGAAAGATTGTAACTTTGTTTAATGTTATTCATGTTCCTGATATAAGGAAGAACTTGATTTCAAGTAGTGTTTTGAATAATCATGGATATAAACAAGTTATTGAATCTGATAAATTTGTTCTTTCTAAGAATGGTGTTTTTATTGGTTTTGGTTATTTATGTAATCAAATGTTCAGGCTTAATGTTTCCACTGATAGTGTATCTGTATCCACTGATAGTGTTAATTCAGCCTTTGTGACCACCTCTGACCTGACTGACTCTACCCTTTAGCATGCTAGACTTGGCCATGTACACTATAAGAGAATGCAAGATATGTCTAAGGATGGGTTAATCCCAGCATGTGACATGGACAACGAAAAGTGTAAAACTTGCATGTTGACCAAGATAACCAAGAAACCTTTTGAGGGTGTTAGTCGTGAGACTAAGCTCTTGGAGCTTATACACAGTGACATGTGTGATTTGCATGCTACTCCTTCTTTGGGGAATAAGAAGTACTTTGTGACGTTTATTGATGATGCTTCTAGGTTTTGTTATGTTTATTTGTTACATACTAAGGATGAAGCATTAGATAAATTCAAAGTGTTTAAAACTGAAGTTGAATTACAACTTGGGTCTTTGATCAAAAGATTAAGGACTTATAGGGCAGGTGAGTACATGGATACTATGTATTTTCAGTCTGTTGGTATAATCCAAAACGACACCCTTATACTCTGAGCAAAATGCTATTTCGAAAGGAAAAACAGTGGAAGGATGGTTAATTCCATGTTGTCCTATTCAGGTGAGTCAAGGGTTACGGGGTGAAGCTATGTTAAGAGCTTGCTATTTATTAAATAGGGTTCCCAACAAAAGGAACAAGGTTACCCTTATGAACTCTGGACTAAAAGGAAACCCAACCTGAACTATCTCAAGGTTTGGGGTTGTAGGGCTGTTGCAAGACTCCATGATCCAAAGTTGAAAACTTTAGGTGAAAGAGGCATTGATTGCATCTTTGTTGGATATGCTGAGCATTCCAAGGCTTTTAGGTTCTATGTTATTGAACCTAATGAATACGTTTCAGTTAACTCAATAATTGAATCAAGGGATGCAAACTTTGATGAGAATAGATTCTCATTAGTCCCCAGATCAAGTATGAGGATTCCTAATGGAACTCATAACTCTGGTGTATCAGAGATCCCTGATGAAGAACCATCAGTGGTCTCTGATGAGGTTGTGGTTCAACAACCTGAACCTATGCTTAGAAAGAGCAAAAGGGTCAGGACTCCAAAGTCATTTGGACATGAGTTTCAACTGTATTTAGTTGAAGGAACAAGGGATGAGGTCTCTGACCAATACTCCTATTGCTTCTTTGTTGAGGATGATCCCAAGACATTTGAAGAAGCAATGAAGTCCCAGGATATTGCTTTCTGGAAAGAAGCAATCAATGATGACATGGATTCCATCATGGGCAACAACACTTGGGTGTTGGTTGATCTACCACCTGGTTGCAAACCTCTGGGTTGCAAATGGATTTTCAAAAAGAAAATGAAGGTAGATGGAACTATTGAAAAGTTCAAGGCTAGACTAGTAATTCAAGGCTTTAAACAAAATTCAGGGATAGACTATTTTGATACTTATGCCCCTGTGGCTCGTATCAGTACCATAAGACTGCTGATTGCTATGGCATCTATTCACAATCGATTATTCATCGGATGGATGTGAAGACAGCTTTCTTGAATGGTGAATTGGAAGAGGAGGTTTATATGAACCAACCTCGGGGCTTCATCATGCCTGGTAATGAAAACAAGGTGTGTAAACTGATTAAGTCTCTTTATGGACTAAAGCAGGCACCTAGCAATGGCATCAAAAATTTGATGAAGTGGTTTTGTCTAGTGTTTATGTTCTTAACCAAGCTGACAAATGTGTATATAGAAAATTTGATGAATCTGGTAAAGGAGTCATCATTTGTCTATATGTTGATGACATGTTGATCTTTGGCACTGACCAAAATCAGGTTGCCTTGACAAAAGGAATTTTTGTCATCAAGGTTCTCCATGAAGGACATGAGGGAGGCTGATGTTATCCTTGGTATAAGGATTAAACATGAAAGTAATAGAATTTCTATCTCTTAGTCTCATTATATTGAGAAGGTGTTGAGGAAATTCAATTACTTTGATTGTACTCCAGTGAGTACACCTATGGATACTTGTGAGAAGCTGATGCCTAATAATGGAAAAGCTGTATCTCAACTTGAGTATTCTAGGGTAATTGGCTGCCTGATGTATGCCATGACTTGTACAAGACCTGATATTGGTTTTGCAGTGGGAAAATTGAGCAGGTATACTAGTAATCCTAGTGCTCATCACTGGCAAGCAGTTCAAAGGGTACTGAAGTATTTGAAGAGAACTATGGATTATAGTCTCTCATATCTGGTTACCCATCGGTGTTGGAAGGATACACGATGCAAGTTGGATCGATAACACTGAAGAAAATTAGATCTACCGGTGGTGGGTATTCCTACTTGATGGAGGTGCAATTTCTTGGGCATCCAAGAAGCAAACTTGCATCACCGGTTCAACAATGGAATCTGAATTTGTGGCTTTGGCGGTGCTTTGGTAAAGAAGCTGAAAGGTTGAAAAACTTGCTTCTTGAGATTCCATTGTGGCCTAAACCTATAGCACCTATTTCTATCCGTTGTGATAGTGCAGACTACATTGGCTAAGGCTTATAGCCAGATGTACAATGGTAAGTCTAGACACTTAGGTGTCGGACATAGCATGATTCGTGAGCTTATCATGAATGGGGTGGTATCTATAGAGTTTGTTAGATCTCAGAGAACTTAGCGATCACTTGTGACGAAGGGATTAGCAAGAGACTTGGTTATAAAGTCTGCTAAAGGGATGGGTTTAAGTCCAACTTAGTAACTGAATGCTAGGACACCCAACTCCCTCCTAAGGAAACTTGGGAGCTGAGTTCAATGTGGAAAATTTGAACATTCAGTTGAATTTGGAGCACATGTTTTATTTACATCCCAAGGTTGTGCTCGGAACCTGCTGAAAGAAGGATGAGGTCTTTACTTCTTAATGGTTAATTTTCTTTGAAAAAGTGCTTGGCAGGAGCATGACTAAAGAGGAACCACCTATATAAATGTTGAAGTTTTGCCGCTTCAAGAAGCTTTGGACTTTAGCTTCTACAACATTTATGAATTTGGATATGGACACATGGCTTGTATAGTGTCAGGAGCTGATAAGTGTTTGAAAGCTTGTGTGTTGTCATCTTCAGGTATTCAAATGGGTTGAAGGGTTTAATTCTTAGAACACCCTAATTCTCGAATATTTGAACGTATAATTACTAATATGGAAATTCAATCCTCAGGACATTTTCATTTATGCACATGTTTTGCTTGATGTTTGTTTTCATGCAAAGGAAGTGAACTAAATTTGGGGAGGATTGTTGGAAAATTTAGTGCACTTGTGGGATTAGTTGACACCTTGTAATGGGTTAGGAGGTACGGAGTGTACACCCATAAGGTCCATGAACACTAGGGATGAGCATTTCGAACCGAATCCCGGAACCGAACCGGAACCGTACCGATGCGTACGTATCGCAACGGTACCAATTCTTGAAATACGATGCGGTACCGGGACTCAAGTAAGGGTGGAAAAAATCGGGACCACTAATTCGATGCGGGGCCGGTACCAAATCGGGAAATTCCCAAAAAAGCAAGGAAAACTTCGATTTCCACGGTAAGCCGATGCGTGTACCGATATCCGAATCCCGTTGATGCGATACGCACGGTACCACTAATTTATGCTCGGGAAAAAATCGGTACCACTAATTCGGTATGGGATCGGTACAGGACCGGTACCGTGCTCATCCCTAATGAACACCCTGACTCTAATAGTGGTTTGTATTGGTAGTGCTTGGTGAAAGTACTGTTGTGGTTACCACTGATTATCGATGTTTCCACGAGCGGTGTAACCCTGATAGCACTATGAAAGACTGCGATGATAGTGCTGCTTGTAGCGGCTTTGACCTATTTAAGTGGCAGTTTAAACTGCATTATGACCACGTTTAATTGGTCATGTAACCACTAACGGCTATAATGGGGATAATTATGAGGCTATTAATGGGCCGATTAATACTCATAATTCCATTGACTAGCTGAGAGTATTTTCCTATAAATAGGAGATCTGTTTTATGCATGAATATACGATACACAACGCTTGAAAACATACAGAAAACATAAACACTTATTAGCGAAAGGGTTATAGAATTGTGCCTAATTCTCTAACTGCATTTGGTCTTATCCCAAGTAGATATTCGTGATACCCAGGCATTAGGGTCGAATAGTTTACTTTGGAAAGTGATCACACGATTCCAAGTGATATCCGGTAACCACCAAGTGGTATTTGTTACTACTGACCGTTTGTTTGTTTCTGCTGAATAGTTGCACATTTCTGCTGAAGTTGATTATCTTAACCCTGCTGCTGGGACACTGAACCCAACATAATTGTAATGTGAATTGAAAGTGTTTAGGGTTTGATTTATTGATTTGTGTTTTGTAAGTTTTATGAATTTTGGGGGTTTTGGAAATGTGTTTCGGCGGGTTTTGTCTTTATTGAGAATGAATTGTGTGGCGGCATGGCGCCTGTGTAAGAATGTTTTCGAAATTAATTTGGATTTAAATGAAAAAGTTACTTGGGAGTTGGACTAAAGAATATTTTCTCACTAGTTTTTTTAATTTGTGCTTTTGTTAAGATTAGACGATTACCGCACATAACAGCGACGGTGTATAATAACGTTAATTAGTTTGTGTAATTTTTGTTATGTACATACGAATGTGAAGTAACTAAAAGTGAACAAAGTACAGTTTTCAAATAATGGACTACGTCGTATAGGTAAGTCCATATACTTCGTATAACGCCTTATAGTAATATCTAATATTTTACTAATTAAAAAAAATACTTATATAATTATAGTACTCGTGCATACACATGAATTTACATAATTTTTCATTATATATTAATTGATTATTATTTGGTATACATTTTTAATGCACGAAATGACCTTTTTTTTTTTTAACTTAAATGGTGTTTATGTTAATCTTGTTTAAATTTAATTATTGATAATATATTTTATACATTATCTGGGTTTAGTGGCGCATAATGACTCTTGAAAAATTAAGTGTCGTTGCTATATGTACAATTTCGTCTATTTTTTTATATTATACTAACTCGTGAGGTCGTGCCTTCATTTTGATATTTATATTTCGGTTAAAATTTTTAATTTTAATCGAATTTAATTTTTAAACTCGTGTACGCGTGGATTAAAATTATAAAGAAAATAACATGTGTCATTATTAGATGTGGATAGTTAAAAAATAAAATTTTGTAGATATCGGACCAATCTCATAAAGAGAAATAAAATGAGTCATTCGTATATTTATAATCTCGTGTATTTAATTACATCTCATGGTAACTTCGTGTTTTCTTTTTATATTTATTAGTGCATTGCAAATGCATCAGGTTAATATATAGTGACAACAATATTTATAAATAACAACAATATTTTGTTGTATTTTTTTTTATAAAATATAAAGTATATTGAGAATAAAGTCTATTTGTATTTACTAACTTTATAAAATTATTAAAAACCTGAAATTTATAATTATGCCTAAGTCAACATAATTTATTTAAATTTAACAATTAAAGTTTTATTAATTACTGCTCATTTTTATGTTTTTTATACGATCGAAATATATATTTTTAGCACATTTTGAAAAATCGACGAAAATTAAAAAGTTTGACCAATTGAGTTTCCATTTTGACTTTTATTGACCAATAGAATAGTCCAATTTTGCCATATATGCATAATGTTTCACTACCATTAGTCCGATTATAATTCTCAACCTTATTTTTTCAATTAAGTTTCTTTGTTATATAAGATATTTTATGTTTGTTTATATGGAATCTAAAACTGTCGAGAAATAATAAGTATTACCAAAAAAATATTTCATTGTCATTGTTTTACGCAAATAACGTGTCGTGGTTATGTCGAAATAGTGATAAAAATTATTCAACTTGGAAATCACAGGGGAAATAGAAATGTATTATCATTGATTGATAAAGATTTTTAGAATTATGAAATTATATTAAAATGTTCAGAAAATTTAATGTGTATGTTAAATTCAAAAGAGTCCATTTCATTTGCTAGCTCCTTGTGGGCTTCGTGTAATTTCCTTGAAGCAACTCAAATAACTAGTAGTAGAAAGCCACATTAACTGCAAAATTTTGACCAAATTGACAGAACTCTTACATTGGGCCTACCTGATGGGTTTCTTTTGTTAGGATTTCATATAAAGTAAACAAATAAATAAATACTCCGTAACTCGCAATTTTTTACAAACTACACTGAATGAATCGCGAATTACATCTCATACTTGAACCTACAGAATTTAAATTGTTTGGTCACTCACATAAAGTTAGGCCAAAAGATTTTTGATATTGAAAACGACATTAACGCTGGAGCAAGATGTTGTCGAGAATTCGTAAGTGAAGGTCGTAGCGTTTTTATATAGTACTAGTGGCCAGCCGGGTTCAAATCTAAAACTAAACTAGGTCAAGTTTATTAAGGGTAGTAACGTTTTTACTCTATAGTATGGTATATAATGGAAAGCAATAAACATAACGTGTACGTGACAAAACCTTCTCTCTCTTCTAACTAATTTTCCGCCTTATTTCACCATTAAAAACCTTCAAAATTCGTGATTTTGATCTCAATTCATAGCCAATCCAAATAATAATACATTCATCATGTTCAGTGTTGAATTCCGCACATATTTTGGAGATTTTGGCGCCAAAATTCAATTTTGGGTACAATTGGATATTAGTTAGTTGTCACCATTACAGTACTTAGTATTACGTTCTTGTGTGTTAGTTTACAGTTTTTACCGATTAATTGACATTTTCATCTTAATAATCATTTTTCCCCAATTTGTAAAAACCCTAGTTTGAAAGATGAGATCTAAGAGACAAGTTAGAGTCCCTCAGAAATCCGTTGATTCAAATTACTCTGTAAATAATAATAAACCTAATAGTCACAAAACTGAATCAAAAAAGAAGGATAGGAATGGTGTAAAGGAAAGCATAGTAGATGGGGGTGAAAGGGACAAAAAGTGATGAAAATAGCAGGACTATGGAGGAATCAGGGATAGTGAATGGGACAGAGGGAGGAAATCGAAAGAAGGTTTTATACTTTTATATAAAACCTTAGGACTAGCCGTCATATCTTCATTCATCGCTACAGTTCTCGTATTGTTGGCTAATTATCCACTAGGAAACATACAAGAAAAACTTCAAGATGATTTGATGAAATCGAAAGATAAACGGATGAAATCAACATCCGAAATCTTAAGAAACATGAGGATTTTAAAACTTCAAGGTTGGGAAATGAAGTTTCTGTCGAAAATCGTCAAACTTCGTGACGAAGAAGAAGGGGCGCTAAAGAAGAATATGTACACTCTGTCCATGACTTCATTTATTTTCTGGGGTGCACCAATTATTGTGGCGGTGGCCACTTTCGCTACATGTTTGTTTGTTGGTATCCCGCTCGAATCAGGGAAAGTTCTTTCTGCACTCGCAACTTTTAAAATACTTCAAGAGCCGATTTACAATCTTCCAGACTCGATTTCAGTGTTTTTCCAAACAAAAGTCTCACTTGATCGCATTGCCACATTCCTTCGCCTGGACGACATAGATTCTAGTGCTATCAATAAGGCTCCACATGGTAGTTCTGAAACGGCTATTGAAATTATAAGTGGGAATTTCGCGTGGGATAGTAGTGTGTCTTCTAACCCGACACTCAAAGATATAAACATTAGAGTGAATCATGGTATGCGTGTTGCTTTTTGTGGGACCGTTGGGTCAGGGAAGTGTGAAAGTAGAAGGTACAAAGGCGTATGTAGCTCAATCACCATGGATACAAAGTGGGAAGATTGAAGATAATATCTTGTTTGGTCGGGAGATGGATCGAGAGAAGTATGAGAAGGTTTTAGAAGCATGCTCGTTCAAGAAAGATCTTGAAGTTCTTTCGTTTGGTGATCAAACTGTTATTGGTGAGCGTGGGATTAATTTGAGTGGTGGTCAGAAGCAGAGGATACAGATTGCTCGGGCTCTTTATCAAGATGCTGATATTTATCTTTTTGATGATCCATTTTGTGCTGTTGATGCTCATACAGGAAGTCATCTTTTCAAAGTAAGCGTTTTTTGATAATCCTTTTAGTGTGTATTTAAAAATTCTGTCACTTTATTTGAATGTTCATGTGTTTTTTTTTTTTTTTTTTCAATGACAGGAATGTATGTTGCAATTTTTGGACTCGAAGACTGTCATTTACATCACACATCAAGTCGAGTTCTTACCTGCTGCAGATCTTATTCTGGTGAGTCTTTGATTTTCATTTAGTTTGTACATATCAGCACATAAAGGTATTGTATTTCATAATTTCCTATAAATCCTAAACTGAAAGAAAATGTCTAACGGACTGAAATTTCTAATCCCATTGTTTCATACTAAAATTATGTCCTAAATACATGTCCATTTATCTTGTACATATGAACACATGTCTCACTGATGTAACAACTTTATAATCAGGTTTTGAGAGATGGAAGAATCACACAAGCAGGAAAATACAATGACATTCTAGATTCAGGAAGCGACTTTATGGAACTTGTAGGTGCACACAAAGAAGCCTTATCATCCATTGATTCCATAGGAACAACCGGTGATCAAGCACAACCAGGTAATTCCACAAAGAACACAACCAACACTCAGAATGATAAAACAGATGATATCTCTGGTTCAAAAGCACAACTTGTTCAAGAGGAAGAAAGAGAAAAAGGAAGAGTAGGTTTCTCAGTCTACTGGAAATACATAACAACCGCTTACGGAGGGGCACTTGCACCACTCATTGTATTGGCACAAGTCGTCTTCCAAGTACTTCAAATTGGAAGCAATTATTGGATGGCTTGGGCTTCTCCAGTATCAGCTAGTGATCCAGCTCCTGTTGAAGGCTCAACACTAATCATTGTTTATGTAGCTTTAGCAGCTGGAAGTGCAGTATGCATACTTGCAAGAGGCTTGCTTCTTGCAACTGTTGCATATCTACTATTCTATTCCACAAGATGCACTTGTCTATTTTCCGGTCGCCCATGTCTTTCTTTGACTCTACTCCAAGTGGACGAATATTAAATCGAGTAAGGAAACACCTTCTATTCTTATTCATACTTATTTTTCTAGAATCTAGATGTAGCAAAATGAGCAGGTCAAACACATTAGGTAATGGGTCAAAATAGGTCATTTTTATTTGGGTTGAAATGGTCGAAACACTTTTTGTCTCAACCTTATATATTCTATAGATAATGCATGCTCAAATGTGATAAGAAATATTATTCATATTAATGGGCTAATTGCGTAATAACATAACCAACTTTGATTTAATTTCTAATTCAAGTAACCACCTTATTATATAGGTGAGTAGAAAACTAATATTTAAAAATATCGGTTAAGGTAATCATAAGATTTGACCATGTTAATTTGTTTTAAGCTGTTGTTTTGACTTAGCATCTTTTAATTTATAGGCATCTACAGATCAAAGTGCAGTCGACATTCAAATTCCTTACCAAGTCGGATCATTCGTATTTGCCATCATTCAGCTTCTTGGAATCATTGCAGTTATGTCACAATGTGCTTGGCAAGTGATCATAGTGTTCATTCCTGTTGCGGGAATGTGCATTTGGTTACAACAATATTACTTGCCATCAGCAAGAGAAATGGCACGTTTAGTTGGAGTATGTAAAGGTCCTGTGATACAGAATTTTTCTGAAACAATATCGGGATCTACCACCATTAGAAGCTTTGATCAACAAAGTAGATTTCAAGACACGAATCTGAAACTAAATGACGATTTTGCTAGACCAAAGTTTCATGCTGCTGCTGCTATGGAATGGTTAGGCATACGGTTGGATATGCTGTCGTCTTTTACTTTTGTTGTGTTTCTAATTTTCTTGATATCTATCCCGGAGGGAACTATTGATCCTAGTATTGCGGGCTTGGCTGTTACATATGGACTTACTTTAAACACTTTACAAGGATGGGTTGTGTGGACTTTAACCAATCTTGAAAACAAAATAATTTCGGTGGAAAGAATATTTCAGTATTCTTCTATTCTGAGTGAACCTCCACTTGTTATAGAATCAAATAGGCCCGATGATCAGTGGCCGTCACAGGGTGAAGTTGTTATACGTCATCTTCAGGTACTTAAATCATACTATTTTTTTCAATAATGATATTGTACTAGTCAAGTAAACACTATTATTGAATCTGGTGAGTTCTTTTGAAAAGGTTCGGTACGCACCACATATGCCACTTGTGTTACGAGGTCTAACGTGCACTTTCAGTGGTGGAAAGAAAACCGGGATTGTAGGAAGAACTGGTAGCGGGAAGTCAACTCTGATACAGACACTCTTCCGCCTTGTGGAGCCTGCAGCTGGACAGATTCTGATAGATGGAGTTAATATATCCACAATCGGACTTCATGATCTTCGTTCAAGATTGAGCATAATTCCTCAAGATCCAACCATGTTTGAAGGAACCATCCGTAGCAACTTAGATCCCCTTGAAGAGTATACAGACGATAAGATTTGGGAGGTAGCTAAATTACATAATAATGATTTCTATGCTTTCAAACATCATATTGTGCTATATGGGGTGTTTGGGGTTGCTTACTTGCTTAATATAATTGCTTGTTTGGTTAATGCTTTTTAAAATAAGTAACTTCAATATGTTTTTCTTTAACTTTTAAACAATCAAATATCCCAAACCCGTTCAAATTAAACTTCTTATCTTCTATATTAAACACGCATTAAGCAGATATAACACTCCCATAATCTAACAATAATTGTTATTACTTTAGGCACTCGATAAGTGTCAACTTGGAGATGAAGTGAGGAGCAAGGAAGGGAAACTCGACTCACCAGGTCGATCTTGTTCATAGTCTTTATATTTAAGCATTTTCATCTTATATTACAGTGTCTTATTAGTTTTCATTTTACAAAAATAGTTACCGAGAATGGAGAAAACTGGAGCATGGGTCAAAGGCAGCTTCTGTGTCTAGGGCGGGTGCTACTCAAAAAAAGCAAAGTCTTGGTACTTGACGAAGCTACTGCATCAGTCGATACTGCAACTGATGGAATGATTCAACAAACACTCAACCGACACTTTAACGACTCTACTGTTATAATGATTGCACATCGGATTACATCTGTGCTTGATAGTGACATGGTTCTGGTTCTAGAACAAGGTACGTTAAGCAACTTTGTCAGCTCTTGTGTATGTTTCCATTAAATCCTTGATCTAAGAAAATTTTGTTCTGTAAACAGGTTTGATTGAGGAATATGATTCTCCAACAAAGTTGCTGGAAGATAAATCGTCTTCGTTTGCAAAGCTTGTTGCTGAGTATAGTATGCGATTGAGTTCCAGTTTTGAAAGCTTAGCAGCAACATAATAATTTGAGTGCAAAAATTGGTGCTTGATGATCTGATCTTGATTAATGCTCGAAAGTGCACGTAAAATTTGAGTGTCGGCTAGGTTATGTTGGCACGAGGAGCTTGGGGCACTTAATGATCTGATCGTGTTTCCTCGAACACGCATATTTCCACTGTTTTCTAGATTTTGGTTTTGGTCAAGATTAATTAACTAGTTTCTTCTTGTAACCTGTTTAATATTTACCAATGTACTTAAAAATTAAAGATAATTTTCAATCGAGTTTTGAAGCTTATAATTAAAGGATCCTTCTTTCAGTATCACATATATCATTTCCTTTTAGGCGAAACTATGAAAATTACAATCAAGATGATTTCTTTGATGTACCAGAACGAACCCATCATTTGATAAATGGTTTGTACAAGGTTGGGGACTTTGCTCGATGTAATGTCGAAAATAACAGCCGTTTTACATTGATGGTCATACAGTTATCTTACTGATGACAAGAATCCTTGAATATACTGAAAAATAAGCATTTTAACTTCTGAATCTGCTTAATATTAGATGAAAGTCGATCAATAAAATGAGTAATCGACTCAAAAGTTATATATTTTAATGCTTAATGATTTCATCCAAATGTTGAATATATTCATGCAAACAAAACTTTGATTGCGATATTACATTACTTGTAAAAAACAAAAAACAATCTTACTTTCAACAATGATCCTTCAAATCTATCGCAAAGAAGACATTGAACCTTATCTGATGATAACGTCTTATTCCTGAAACATGTTTAGTAGCTTCTATCAATACTATAAACACTATAAAATATGCTTTTGTTATTGATATGGATATGAAAAAAACTGAGTGAACTTGATGAGAGTAAAAAGTTTGACTCAAATGTCAAATATTTCAGTAGTTGATAATTTTGTCTAAAATGTAGAAGATTTTTATGTAAAACAACACTTGTATACGATAGTAAATCACGTACAAAACTTTACTGAATTTTATTATAACATGATCATCTTCAATATCATGTAAAATCCAATCATGAACACAGTTGACTTTCTGAAGTCAACTATGTTATCTGTACTTCATAAGTTAACTTTTCTAACTTCAAAAATTCTAACTGCTTATAAAAACTAGTTACTTTACTTAGCACACTTCTAAAATTAATAGTTACACCTTGATTTAACTGTAAACATCTTGTATTGAAGACTTGAGTCGTAATTTGAAGGCCTGCGTGATGATGGCATGATAAAACAAACAAAAAAGCATGTTACGATGTGCATAATTTAGTAAGCAAATGACTATCAAGTAAAACTTTTTATTGACTACTTTGACATCTTTAATTACTTGACTTGCAATGCCAAATTATCTACACCTACGCTACATATAATGTAAGGATCACATTTCTTGCATTTATTGACTAAAACATTTCATACACATAAAATTAAACATTACAACAAATAAAGCACAAAGTATAAACCAATTAAACACAATCTAATTCAACTCTTTTAGTTAATGTTATTTTTAAAACATCCTTAATATGAAAAACACATGTTATTATACATATTGTACGAACTAATAAAACACACAAAGCTTTATACAATTTGTATGCAAATAAGTTGATAGGGACCAGACCAATCGGTTTAACCGTGAACCAGAGTCGCCACCTGTTCGGCTAGCCAATAAAAGCCGTCCGAAAACAAACCGGAGAGGACTGAACCAGTGAACACAGGTGAACCAGACTGGACCGGGATCATTTTCTTCTCGTTTTTCTCTGGTTAATCAGCCGGTCATTATTATTTTGTTGGTGCCTGGACTTTAATCACAGGGTACCCACCGCCTCAGTTATTCTTACATGAAGATAAACGAAAAATAAAAAATCAAATAAGACAAAACCACCTCATTAAGTTCATTGGTTCACAAATGTATAAAAAGTATTCTGGTCAAAGTAGTTGGACAAAACTCCGTTACATGAATTTATACAACCAAATTAGTTTCTATACAGATGTTCGTAAATTAATCACCTTTGTACGTGTGCTCATTGCTTCCCCATCACCGAAACTCCGTACTGAAGGAAATTAATCAAACATTAGAATGGATAGTAACACGTGTATTAATTTAAAATTGGAAGTAAAGTGAACATAAATCAGAGAAAGTACCTGTTATAAATTTGTGAACTGGCTTCTGAAAATATTGGCTGAAGCATGATAAAAGAAGACTCTTGGTTTTGTTCACTTCTCTATGTAGCTGAAGGAGACATTTGTTGATGTTTGTATAATGGATGTAAAACCATACGACTGAAGTTGCCATGTAAACCCAACGATACGCAGACCTTCCAGCTGAAAAATGCTCTGTGGAAGATGACTTATGCCCGTACCTTCTATATTTAGCTCTTTTAACTTTTTTAAACTTCCAACGTCCACAGGAATTTTTTCAACTAGAAAACAATAGGGTAGTTGGAAGTTTTTTAGACTTTTCATCTGACAGATGCTGTTTGGAATATCTCGTAAAACTATACACTCTGTTAGGTCTAGCTCCTCTAAACACTGTAATCGGCAAAGATCCTCTGGTAATTTCTCAAGATGCCAACAAGATTTAAGTTTGATAGCTTTCAGATGCATCAACATACAAATGCTGTCTGGAAGATTTCTAATCTTTGTAGATGAAAACATTAGCTCCTCTAGACATTCTAACTGGTCAAGGTTTCCAGGTGCTTCTGTAATACTACTGCCTTCAAGTGTAAGCTTTCTTAAACATTGTATACTACAAATACTACCAAATATACTCTCAACCTTACTGCAAGCACAGAGACCTACAGAAATAAGCCTTTCAAGATATCCAAAGGATGAAGCTGGGTCTTCTTTATAATAACACGAAAACTTAAAATTTTCAAAATTATTGTCACAGTGCAACTCGCATACATCTCTGGGCTCTGCAATCTGTGGCTCAAATAAAGATGAAACCTCACACAAATCACGCTCTTTGTCAAACACTAAAGATGTAAACCTCCCACAATCACATAAGCTAGAGATGACAAGCTTTTTCAGATATCCAAAGGGAGCATCAATTTTTATTGAATTATAACAATCATCAAGATCTAACCTTTCAAGACTTGGAGTCAGCCCAAGGTCAAGGGTCCTCAACTTTGAATGACTAAGGTTGAGAGATAAGAGCTTTACACTTTCAGCATGCATTTGAAGTTCTACCAGCTCAGTACAACGTTCAAGTATTAGCGTCTAAAAATTCGGTGTATTCCTAAGGTGAAGGTTTCTCAACTTTGAATAACTGAGGTCGAGGAGTGTGAGCGATAGACTTTCGGCAGGCATTTGAAGTTCTGCCAAATCATTACAGCCTTTGAGTATTAGCTTCTCAATATTCGGAGAATTCCTGAGGTCAATGGTCTTCAACTTTGACTGAGTGAGGTTGAGATGTTCGAGCTTTAGACTTTCAACGGGCATTTGAAGTTCTACCAAATCATTGCAACCTTCGAGTATAAGCCTCTCAAGATTCGGAGTATTTGTGAGGTGAATGGTCTTCAACATTGAATGACTGAGGTCGAGATATTTGAACTTTAGACTTTCAACAGGCATTTGAAGTTCTACCAAATCATTGCACCCTTCGACTATAAGCCTCTCAAGATTCGGAGAATTCCTGAGGTCAATGGTCTTCAACATTGAATGACTGAGGTCGAGATGTTCGAGCTTTAGACTTTCAACGGGCATTTGAAGTTCTACCAAATCATTGCACCCTTCGAGCATAAGCCTCTCAAGATTCGGAGAATTCCTGAGGTTAATGGTCTTCAACTTTGAATGACTGAGGTTGAGATATTCGAGCTTTAGACTTTCAACAGGCATTTGAAGTTCTACCAAATCATGGCACCCTTCGAGTATAAGCCTCTCAAGATTCGGAGAATTCTTGAGGTCAATGGTCTTCAACTTTGAATGACTGAGGATGAGATATTCGAGCTTTAGACTTTCAACAGGCATTTGAAGTTCTACCAAATCATTACAGCATTCGATTACTAGCATCTCAAGATTCGGAGTACTCCCGAGGTGAAGGGTCTTCAACTTTGAATCACTAAGGTCAAGACATTCGAGCTTTAAACTTTCAGCAGGCATTTGAAGTTCTACCAAATCACTACAGCCTTCGAGTATTAAGTTCTTTAGATTCGGGGTATTTCCGAGGTGAAGGTTTTTCAACTTTGAATGAGTTAGACTGAGATATTCGAGCTTTGAATGATGATCAGCAGGTATATGAAGCTCTCTGAAATCTTGACAATAGTGAATAGTCAACTGCTCAAGATTTGGAGCCAACCTAACTTCAAAGGTCCTCAACATTGAATTCACGATTCTGAGGAACCTTAGGTTATTTAAAGGGTGCTACTAAACACACCGTGATTTTATTTAGCACAATTTTCAAGTAAAAATTTGGAAGTTAATAGTAAATGATAAGTTAAACCTCGAATAGATCAAAAGTATTGAATAGTTAAAACACTCAAGTATTAATGTATCTCTCTCTCCAGCTAACTCACTTTCCCTTCCATTTCTATCAAAACAAGCATTAGGCTGGACGCATTCGTTCATTTCAAATCGGTTGGGCGCCAATTTTTTTCACCCTCGACCGATTTGAACTTCGGTTGGTTCGAATGTGGGAGTCGGTTGCAACGTTGTTGTGGCATCAAAATTGCAAACACCGAGTGAAAAACTGACCGATGTAAACGTCTAGTATTTGCAACTTTAATTCACTATCAATTTCAAAATATGACCGTTTGGTCAAAAAAAAAAAAAAAAAAAGCTTTTTTTAAAACCAAATTTACCACTCTATAAATACCAACTTCTCCTCAAACACAATTCACCACTCACCATTTCTCTTCTATATTCAATCAACCATTCTAACGAAATACCCACGAAACACAATTTTTAATATGTCGTCATTCGAGCATTTATTCGGTTCTTCTTCGTCTTCCGACGAGGAAGAAGTTTTTAGTGAGTTTGTGGAGTTTGCGGATTTTGCTTGGAAGGCTTACAAAGCATCACAGCCAAAAACCCTACGAAGGTAGTAGGGATCATGAGGGTGCTCATAATCGTTTAGTGGCGGCATACTTCTTCGAAAACCCGCAGTTCGACGCAAGAACATTCTCTCGGCGGTTCCAAGATCATGATCCCTTAAGAACGCATGAAGAATCGTTGGTGGTTACTCAGGAGCTAATGGACTCATCAAAACTTAAAATCTGATTTGGTCGAACACATTTGGAGAAATCGTCGACATCATGTCGAAGCAGTGAATCAAGTCGATAGTGACGATGACGAAGACGATGAAGAGTTTTTGTAATGTTTTAACGTTATTTGAATTTCGTATTGTAATGTTTTTTTTTTTTTTTTTTTTTTTAAATTCGTAGTGTAATGTTTTTTTTTTTTTTTTTATTTATTTATTTATTTATTTATTTTTTTAATTCGTAGTGTAATGTTTTTTTTTTTTAATTTCGTAATGTAATGTTTTTTTTAATTTGAATGAAATTTAAATTTAATGTTAAAAATGTTTAAATTAAAAAAAAAAAAAAAAAAAAAACTTGGGTCTTCGACTGGGGCATCCGGGTCGTGTCAGGTCGCTGGAGAGAGAAAACTGACGTAGCGCTGGATGACCCAGGTCGTCCCAGGTCACGACTGGGACTAGCCTTTATGTAAAAAAAAAGTTTCAGCTAAATCATAAAACACCACTAGATTCGGAGTGAAATTCCGACCAAATCCTCACAAAACACTTTGTGGTCAAACATTCCACGCGTCAACCTGCCGGAATCTTCCAATTCGGCATTTTTTCCGGCTAACTCCAAGTAAGACATCACCACACTAGCCGTATTACACTTTACCCTACTAGATTTGGCCATCACTATCACATGGCATTTCGTGAATACTCTAGTTTGGATTTTATGTGTTTTTATTTGAATTGATCTTTGTTGTTGGATGTATATATTTTGGGGTTTTTATTTTTATTTCATGTTTTAGTTGGATATGTGAAGTTTGTATACAATTGGGAGGAAGGCGAAGATGAAAAAGGTGATAGAGATGGTGAATCGTGATGGCTTCGATGGTGGTATGAGAGAGAAAAAAGAGTAATAAATAATTAATATATGATGATAAAAAAATAATTAAAATGATTATCTAATTATTATGCAAATAATATGGTAATTATTACGGTGTATTTAGAGTCTCCCTATTTAAAACCTAACATAAGTAAAAAAAAAGAATTAATAATGGTGCAATGACAAACCAATAGATATATAGGATCATAATGAATCATGTAAAACAACAAATTAACCATTATTCTACCTTTTCTTCACCATCTTCCCAAAGTTGAGCAATATTGCTGTGACTTATGTAAAGTTCAACAAGATATTTTCCTTGAAATGTATTCGGTAAACTCGAAAAAGGAAAACCATCCCATCTAATAAATCGTAAGGATTTTGGAAGGTATTCGCTAACAATATTGCTCTCAGTATAACAATCCTTTTGGAGATTCATAAAAACAAATCTAAGATCCTTCATTTTTGCTAGACCTTTGACTGCAATTTCAGATGTGAGATCCCATGAACTCCGCAAGTATAGACATTTAGTTGCTTGGGTACCCTGAAATAGAAAAAATAAAACCCCTTAATTTTAGTCGGAACCCTAAATTTCAAAACGACCAAAATCACTGAAGATATGATCAAATTCAGAGTAAATGAAGATGATATAAAATGAATTGAATGATAATTTGATTTGAATTAAAGAATTTTTGACTGATTATTAGAGCGAGAAAGTGAATTTGGGGAAAACTAGTTATGTGTTTTTTATAAGAAAAGTGACGGTTAAATATAGTCAAACTAACAGAGTTAGGAATTTGGACCAAACTCGTGACGGATGTTTCATTTTAGACCAAACCCGAAAATTTTCAAACTATTGGACCAAAAATGAAATATCTAGAAAACCATACGGACCAATATATACTCAATTTCCTCAATTCTTACCAGGTCGTTAGTCAATATATACTCGATTTCCTCTTTAACCCACAATCGGCTATGTCTTTGAGGTTCATCAGGGTGTGACCGACGAACAATATTCCTACCCATTTCTTCTAAATGATCATGCATCCACAATTGCCCATGTTCATTATAAGTTATAAGAGATTTTTGCTCAAGAACTCCTAAACCAACTTTAGCATGAAATCCACAGCTTTCAAGCATTCTAATTGCACATTCTTTGACCCAACCTTTTAGTATGCATGCAACATCCAAGAATATTTCTTTGTAATCATCCTCTAGACCATCAAAGCTTATTTCCAATATTTCCATAGTAGCCTTTAATGGAATTTCTTTTAGTCTTTCTATAGCATCTACCCAGTAAGTTTCACTTTGACCACAAAGAAACGAACCCAAAACTTTGATCGTTAAGGGAAGACCATGAGCATATTGTACAAATTGTCCGGATAGCTCTTCGTACCTTTGAGTTGGAATCTCTCTTCCAAACGCATACCTACTGAAGAGGCATCCCGCTTCCGCTTGAGATAACAAAGTCACATTATGAATCAAGCTCACTCGGTGGGCTACCAGTACTTGCTCATCTCTTGTTGTAATTATGATTCTACTTCCCGGCTCAAACCAATTACAGTCACCGGCTAACGCCTCAAGCTGGTCTTTATGATCGACGTCATCAAGAACAACAAGTACCTTTCTACCACGCATCCTCCTTTGCATCATACTTTTACCGCAAAAAACACTACTTACTTCAATTTTTTGATCCTTTAAAACCTCTGAAAGTACTTGCTCCTGCAACTTCTTTAGACCCTCCGTAGAGGCTTTTGAAACTTCCCTGACGTTTTCAATAAAGCTTTTACCTTCGAACTGAATGGATATTTGTTCAAAAACAGCTCTGGCCAAGGTTGTCTTCCCCGCACCTCCCATCCCCCATATCCCTAGCATGCGAACATCACCAACACCAGGTTCTAAGGATGAAATTACTTCGTTTACACGGGGCTCCATGCTTGTTAAATTTTCATCACTGCTCGAATCGATGAAACGTAACTCTAATGAAATCTCTTCAATGATTTTATGTATGAACTTAGCTTCATGCCTATATGTTGTAAATAAAGATTCAATTAGCTTGTGAAAATTCCCAAACAATTTTCAGATCTTTAATACTGACAAACAATCATACAGAAGTAAATGGTGATATAAGTATATATGGTTTGTAATAAGTAGTGAATGAATAGCAGACGCGTTTGTTAAGGTAATGGTTTTGTGCCGGTTGAAACTTACCAAGAAAAAAGAAAAGAGCCACTTGTTCATGGTAACAAACCATACACAGGAAGTCATGAACTTTCCATTGTACATAGAGGACCGGCGAGTTTAAGTTTAAGGACAAAAGAGAGAAAAATAATACTCTGCCACTCACATTTAAACTTTCTAAAAAGTTGATTAGCATGACTTGGTAGTGTTATAACTTATAAATGTAAATTCCGTAGTAGAATTTCAGAAAGCATGAGGTGTTGACAAATGGCCACCGCTAACTCTTCCTTTTCTATAGTCTATACCCTTATTGAAAAGAATAATTTAGTTATATAGGTGAAAACTTATCTGTGGTTTCATACCACGGATTGTAAGTTTGACGAAAGTGTGTTAAAGAATGACGAACCATATGCTCTAAGAGGTTGTTTGCTAAAAACAATATTTGCCTGGCCGGTTTTGAGGTGAAACATAACTCCCCACCCTTTCAAAAAATATACTAATATTGCATACATATAATGGAGAAATTTACTTACCCATTAGCAATGCTTTTCAACTCAAACCCAGCCAAATCAGATGCTTCTTTCAAAGCCTCTCTCCATTTTCTTGCAGCTTTTTCGTCTTTATGTTTTGCAAATGCATCTCCAACTGCCCCAGTTTGTTTGCGTACTTCAGTAGGCTCCACATCATAGAACACGGGGTAAGCAGTGTGCTCGTCCATCTTCTGGCATTCCATAATCTTAACAAGCTCTTCCAAGCACCAAGATGAAGAAGCATAGTTCTTGGAGAAAACAATAATGTAAAATTTTGAGTCTTCAATTGCCTTAATAAGCTCATCACTGATCATTTTCCCTTGCTTAATATTCTCATCATCTTTGTAAGTGTAAATGCCTTTATTCTCTAGAGCATGATACAGATGATCAACAAAGTTCTTTCGAGTGTCTTCGCCTCTAAAGCTTAAGAATACATCATACTTAAAGCATGAAACTGAAGTAGAAGCCATTGGAAATTTGGTTGAAGCTGTTGAAAGAGTTTATGGTAAAGTTGTGGAATAATGATGTTGAGAAACAAAAACACACACACCATTTATAAAAGGCTTTATTCTCATCTTTGTAAGTATAAATGCCTTTATTCTCTAGAGCATGAAGCTGTTAAAAGAGTTTATGGTAAAGTTGTGGAATAATGATGTTGAGAAACAAAAACACACACACCATTTATAAAAGGCTTTATTCTCGTCTTTGTAAGTATAAATGCCTTTATTCTCTAAAGCATGAAGCTGTTAAAAGAGTTTATGGTAAAGTTGTGAAATAATGAAAAAAAGGCTTTTGATATTTATGTTTTCACATTTTGTTTAATGAAAAAAGAAAGATAAGATTCACTTTTTGAACGTTACACACACACACCATTTATAAAAGGCTTTTGATATTTATGTTTTCACATTTTGTTAGTTGCATACTTGCACAAGTTTTCTGTTATTTAATTTTCATATTAATGATGATTTAGAAAATCATTACTTGTTTCGCTAATGATATCATAATCAATACATAAATTTTCATATGGGTACTACTAAATTCACCAAAAGTTTACTTGGTCAACTCATTGGAAACCGAACATTTCTCTTATTCAATTTGTGGAAAACAAATATGAAAATATCGTATATACATGGATCCTGTTGTTAATAAGAGAGAAGATAATACCAGATTAATATTTTAATGTCAATAAAATGGTTAGCATTAATTGATTAATTATTGTGTAATTATTATTGTGTCTTTAGTTTAATCATTACGGTGTATTTAGATGACCCCTTTTCATATTAATGATGATTTAGAAACACTAAACTCAGGTCTAAAGTTTGTTCATTAGTAAATAAAATGGTTTGACTACAACTTGAATTTTGAAAAGCTTTCGCTTTCTTTCCTCTATTTTCCAGTACAGAGCAGCCTTACACTTTTGAAAGTTTTCATTTGTAGATTGATAGATGCTAGTGTCAACTGCCTTTGAACAATCCAAATCAGACTCTTAATGTCTCAACATGATTAGATACGGATATACCAATTGCACAACAGGTATTCTTATAAATGAGAACTGAATTCATACTTACTAAAGCATCATGATTTAGCTCATTTCTTATTTACACGCAAAAGTAAAAGTTTAAATGAAGTTTATCAGTTATAAAGCAAAACAAGGTGAGAATGTAAGATATAGGATTTCACAAACACATCAAACCAAATCCATATGGGGCGTACACTATGTTTAGAGAGAGAAAGGGAAGAGAGTTGGGAACTATGTGAAACAAAGAAAAATGGTATTGAAGCTCCAACCCTCTACCTTGGGAGGTAGAGGGTATTTATAGTGTCTTACAATAAACGCCTCCTACGGGCTGTTGATCAGGCATACAGTGGGTAAAGACCCGTCCGTCCTCCACGGTTTTACTTAACTAACTTCTTACTAACATTAAATAACTACGACTACGAGCTTTCTAATGATTACATATACCTGAGGTGACCGACACTTTAACGACTGAATTTTTTAATTCCTAACAATCTCCCCCTAAAGGAGGTCACCTCAATTTACACAGAATACAAACATATATTACATTAAGATTGTTCTTGAATTCTTGTTTAGGTTCTTTGCTCAGTAGCTCGTAGTCTTTGATTCTTCATGCTATCCATGTTTGAATAATTCAAGTGGAGGTCTTTAACTGATCCATGTGATGATGAGTTTTGAGCCAGCTTTGATATCATTAGCTTGCATAAATCTCTGACTCTTCCATTGTAGTGTTGACATTATGTGACGTTGTGACAGTAGACCGACATGCTCACATTCTGGATCATGAATTCTTTTCATCAGAGTAGCGGAAGCTTTAGTTGATTCATGATATTTGCAGCAGCGTAGCAGAAGCATGGAGTGAAAAATATGAGAGTTGTTGATGCTTTAATCATGATTTCTATAGATGTGAATGCATTGTGTGAGCATGTGGCTATGGATTGACCTCTCCATTCTGATCAGCTGCAAACGTTGGGTGTACCTGCATACAACAGTTAGCAATAAAGCACACGAAAAGTGTCTTTGATCACTTTTGTCGAATTGAGGTACACGGCCCACGGTTCCCCATTGATCAGTACAAGTACTGCCTGTGATCAGGTATAATTCCGAAGAATTTCCTTGACGGGGTTTCGCACCTGCTATAGCTGTTCTCAAACCGGAACGTCTCAAAGAAGACAACACGGAGTGAGTGAACCAGCGAATTTGAGATTCACTGATTGATGAAAAGAGATTTGAAAAAACAATCGTGCACTGCCCAGGAAAAAGTATTTTTGCAATACAACGAAGGTTTTAAAGAAAATCAATTATTAATCATAAACACCTTTTATTTTTGAAATATTAGTACACAGTCGATGTGCTAGAGAAAAGAGTTTTAAGCACAACGACCGGTTTTTCAAAGGTATCCGTCAATCCATAACCTGAACCAGGATTGATTCAAAAATTTGAATCGCCCCATTGTTTCTGTTCAGTTGTCACATGGTTGATCTATTGGATAGATCTCACATGCCACCTACCAGAGCTTGTTTGATGTTGGCTCTAGAAGGCTTTCCATCTTCATTATGAATATGTTTGCATATCACTCAGATGTTCTGGCAATACCACAAGGATAATGCGTAGGACTCTAAAAGTATATTCTCTCTTTCCACATTGTGTGAAACAGAGAGTCTTCATTGATTGTGTCCTTAATGAGATTTATTGATGATCTCGTGGCTCTAGACTCAGTTGTCCACATTTGATTCCTATGCCGGAGACTAGGGAGAGGGTCTCCTTCTTCAATATCAACCTTCTCTAAGAGAAAGTTGATAGATAATATAGGTTCCCCTGTGAGAATGTGTGATAACTCGTAATTTCAGGTCAATTCTCAAATTTAATATTCACTGGTTACTATTATCATTTTTCGTAAACTATGTTTACGAGTATCAAATACGCGTAACCTTGAGGGTTAAGCTGCGTATTCATGAAACATTATTGAGAACATTACACATAGACTAGAGTTAGTCTACATGTCATCAGTAACATCATTTTCATATTAGTTCATGCATTGGTTTCCATATTTCATTAACGCGTATTTATTTATTAAATAAACGCTATCGTACGATCATTTATTTTGAATAATTGATCCGACACTTCCAACAATTATATTGATATATTTTTATACTCATTTAAGACTATAAAAATTATATTATTAGTTTACCCGATATTTTGAATTTATTTTGTATATATATTGTTATGTACATATATATTTACGATGGTTTACGTAATTTCGATACAATAATTATATAACCACCCGTACTTCTACGACTATTAAATTAACATTAAACGTTATCAGTTTACCCGATCACAATAACTAACTAATGTGACATAAATTTTCATAAGATAAAATGACTATCTTACCTTTTGACTGTTGACTATTTGACTTTCATCATAACGTAAAAGACAATGCTGTAACCGGTAGTTAATCTATAAGTTTCTAAGTTAAATAATTCACTTTACTTCAAAATTAATACTTACTGGATGTTCCATTCACTCCTGTTTATTCAACGAAAAGTTATCTCGTCAAACGTGAGAAGCTACATATATCGCGTAACTGACACCGTGTTAGTTATGATTTAATCCTGATAACTATTTTTCGGAATCAATAATATTGCTTACATACTATTTTTATAATAACACTTACGGGAAAATATTTCTTGCAATTACCAATCCGAGATATCGCTTTTACTTTTTAGCTCAATGGGACACGAAATACATGGGGTACACCTTATCCACTTAAACCGCCTATACTACCTTTATATACAAAAATAAGATGTTATCATCTCATGTCCATCTCTATCTCTAACTGATAACACTTTCTCCTTTCTCTCACTCACTCTCCCACCGCCTCTCCCACTCTCTCACCGCCTCTGCCAAACCAACTCAACCACCGCCACTACTACTGCCTCCACAGCCACTTTGCTGCCACACCACGCAGCCACAGGGAGTCCAAATGGGTGTTTGCTTACAGGTTTGGGTGCAAGGGTCACTTGGGGCTAGTTTGATTTGTTCGTGTAATGCCACCACCACCACCATGGCCTTCATCGTGTCACCATCTCCATCTTTCTCCTCTCGCCATCTTTTAGTATATCCAAAACCCAACTCAACCTCGTTATATCTTTTAAAGTCAATTATAAATAATTGATTAAGGTTTTCGTGGAATCATAATAACAATAAAATTGTTTTTGATTAAGAAACGCGTGGTAAATATTAACAAAAAGATGTTTGTTTAAATTGATTTGGGTCTCGGGTTGGATGTAAACCCGTGTGGGGTTTCGAATTAGTCGACCCGTTTGGGTTCGGGATGACCCGTATGGTCACAATGGTTATAGAATTTCTTATGGTTAAATTTCTTTTAATTTAGCTTATATAATTTTGTGTAGTGTGTTTGTTTGATCTGCTGTTAAGTTTATGAACTACCACATGGGTGGTGTTGTTTTCGATAACCAAAGAAACATCATAAGGATGTTGGTTTTGATTCGAAGGTGTGTTTGTTTTCTCGTACGACTCGGAGCGAGGCACTCACCAAGGGTGATGTGTGCTCGCTGGTTTAATTTCATAAGACACCCAAGAGGGTGTTGTGGTGGGTTCGAATCAAAAAAGGGCACCAAAAGGGTGTTTGTTTATTGCTTCTGGTTCAATAACCACGCTCACTTAGGGTGTTGATTTGGTTCAATATAATTGTGATTGTGATGCTATGACAGTCAACCCCCAGGAATTCCATTCCGCTGCAAAACAGGTAATTTGGGGGTGTGACAGATTGGCATCAGAGCTTCGGTTATAGAGAACTAGGTTGCATCATTGACCCTAGACTATAACTACATCATCATAGCATCTCATCATTTCATCATAAGTGCATAGTCACTATACATGCGGTTTCAAACGCACATTTTACGAGTTATTTACTTTCATTTCAAAATCGATCACATATGGAGAATGCCCTGTCATTCCCTATCACAATTTTAACATCAGTTGACTCAACACCGATAACATCAGATGATGAGACTGAACTCTTTTAGGAGGAAGAAGTTGCACCTGCACCATCACGATCACCATTGATTCCTTTGTAGGATCAGGACAAATTTTTATCATTCTGTTGGGACAGATCATACCATTTGGTAGAACTTATAGGCTTAGTCCTAATGAACCTATTTTCTTAACTCACCCCAAGGATTTTCATTATCATCATTGTTATCATTTTCATCATCATTGTCATCTAGAGTACCATCCGTGCCATCACATCTCCTAGACACTACTCATACATCTTACTTGCAGCTTGGGAAGCGTGCATGATTTAACACACCATTACCATCTATCACCAAGACTATAGACACTACACCATCTCATAGGTTTGAGGACTGTGAGAGTTCTAGGGCTATTGCTGCTAGACCGTCTACTATTCCTGTAATACCTAAATTTCTAAAATTCACAAAAAGACCAAAATACCCTTATGATCAAAAGTAAGAATAATTAAATAAACAGAATACCAAATGAGCTATGTAAATTCAGAAAACTTATAAGAAAATCACATATGATCCAAATAAATCTTGAATGACTTGGTAAAGTTAATTTTTATAGATTATAATTTTCTAAAATTATTTATGTATTTTAATAATTAGCCGTGTATAATTAATAGTTTATTAAAAGAATTTAATTAATAAAAGCCCAATATAAATTTATATTATTAAGAGTCCATTTATTTTAAGTCCAATACATTATAAAGCCCACAATAAAAATAATAAATCAAGTATATATACAAAATTCGGTTCCCATAAAATCCCTAACTAGCGATTATCCCAAACCGACTCCCAAAACCCCTAACAAATCGACTTCCAGTTTCCAGAGCTTGAGACCAATTTTCTTGGACAAGTTTGAAGGTAAACAAGGTGGGAAAAATAGTGATCGAGTTCCAAAGTTGCTGGTTTAAGCGTGGGAGTTTTGAGTGAATTAGGGTTTGTGAGAAGGGTTTTTGTGCTTCTTTGGTTTTAACGATCCAAGCTCATCAAGGGTAAGTTACTAATGTTGATTTCAGTCCTATAAGTCATATGGAACACATAAAAATTGGCCATGCATGTTTAATATGCCGTATGAAATTATTGGAATCTAAAACCCTAGAAATCGTATACAAATAACGAATGGGTGTATAATATTTTTAGAGATCATGAATTGATTTTTCCAGAAGTTATTACATGTTATAAGACTTGAATAAAATACGTATTTAGGAATTCGAAGCTTGTGTGAATTGTTTTGAGTTTTAGGGTTCGATTAAACATGGAAAAAGGAAGGTTTTTAAAAGGACCGATTAGGGTTTTGCATAAACTAGGATTTTATTGTAATCATTGAAGGTAATTAATGAATTAGTAATGATGAGCTAATGATTGGTTAAACCTAGGTTTAGGGCTTGTACTTGAATTATGTCTTTTCGGTCCTAAATAAAAGTTTTGGGTTGGTTTTGTAAATTATGAAACTTAAGGGTTATTTTTATAAACAGTAAAATAAGGGTACTAAACGTATAAAAATAAGTGTGGGGGTTAAACATGTAACTTTGGATATTTAAAGGGCCATTCGAATTGTATTTAATTTATTAGGGTACGTTTTGTAAATTCTAAAACCTTTGGGTTAAAAGTGTAAAATCTGATAAAGTAAGGTTAGATTGTGAAGATAAGGATGTCAAGGGTGTAATTTGAAATTCTGAGCAATTATGGGTTCAACAAGTGTAAGTCGATTTTGTAGAGACACGCGTGAGGTTGAGTTAATTTCGGTTTGTTATCATTTACGTTCTAGGTTAAATTGGGAAATCATTAAAAGAAGTAATATGTGAATTTAATGCGTATTTAGTAATATTTAAGAGTTTGGGAAACCCTATAATCTAAATAGGAAGTTGGAGAATGAATGAAGAATACCCTAAAATGTTGTAATTTCGTCTGTCACTAAAATGAGAATATTAGACAACTTTAAAAGTATTAATGCGATAAAACCATTATAATATTAATGATTCTAATAAGTATTAAATAAATCATAATCCGTGTAGATTCGTTGAAGGAGACGCGACGTTACATCTTCATATTCATTCATTCGTTACTTTTCTCTCAATTGCTTTAAGGTACGGATATTCTGTCTTACTTTAAGACACTTACGTTATCGTACGAACATTCTGACCTTTTCAGTAAAGGTTTCGTATAAAGTTTTCTTTTCGTTTTCATATTAGGATTTCCTAAGCCTTTGCTATGAACCCTAATGTGTCTATTTGAGCTGTTGCTTATCTGAACTTGATTTTTGAATCATAAAACATTTGATTTTGAACTATATGATATGAAGACTTTGATATGTGTAATTGATGAACCGTATTATGTCTGAATATGAACCTTATGATATGAGTTAGTGATATGTTATCTGCTGAACCATGTGTTTGAATAAGACTTATGTTATAATTGAACTTTTGTCTGACCTAAGTTAGTTTGACACCCGAGCCAATTATTAACTAGTCATGGGGTTCCATGTCCGTATCGTTGATGCACCTCGATATGACTCTAGGGCAGTAGAGTGATGTTACGCCACGTCCCTTATCTGTTATTTGTTATGAGCTCAGTTGGTATTATATTACCTATATATGTCTGTGGGGCGTATGGATGCATCCTAGATCTGGTCTGTTATCCGATATGATTTGTCTGGTGAATGATGTCGTGTGCAATACGCGTCTTCACAACTTCTGGGAGCTAGCTACTCCAAATGATTTTCTAAGATTATTTTTATAAAGTTATGATGATTTTGATATGATATGTTCTGGGCTCGAGGTAGTTAACTAAATCTTTGTCTGTTATTTCTATGATAAGTATTCTGATTTTGATTCGGTATGTTCAATGTTTATGATTATGTGCAAGGCTTATTATATGTTATTATATGTGTTTATACTTTTGTATGTTTATGTGACTACCGTCTGCTATGCTAGGTTATGATTAATATGTTTAAATACGATTCGTATGCTGTCATCTGATGTTATGTTAGTTTATCGTTATGTAGATTCATTGATCTGTGAGATGAATGTGCTAGTATGAAAGTGAGTATTCTATAAGTTTAGTATGTATAAATTGTTCAGTTAATTTTGGGAACTTTGCTTATACGTTAGTGTTTTATTGCCTATGTGACCTGCCATGTTTAAACTCTGCTGATGTTAAGATTTGATCTGAGAACTGGTTTAGTTTGTGATATCTGTTCTGATAGTTGCTAATGGTTATGCTATGTTTTGTTTGGTCTATTTAATTATAGTTTGTCTACTATGTTTCTATTTGTTTGTGAGACTGCCCTGATTTGGACTGCTATTTCCGCTGCTGCAAATATTGAATTAAGTGTGTTAAGTAAAGGTTAATTAATTTGTGGAATGCCATGTTTATTTGTTGGTAACTGTTTTTGTTAGTCATTAGACTCTTCGTTTGGCTTATATGTAAATTGTTATTCTTGATATGTTGAATGTTTGGTTGTTCTGATGTGTTTGTGGTTGTGTCATTAATGTGATATGAGATGTTTAACTTGTTATGTGGTTGTTTGGATTTATGTATGTTTGAGTTCCGCAGAATCCTAAAAGATCCATTATCATTATTTTATTTTGTTTTCGTCATTTGTATATTTTGTTTTGTTTAGCTTTTGTTTCGTTATATCTGTTCACTGGGCTTTGTAAGCTCAGCCGCACTTTTCTTTTCCCGCGGCAGGTATTAAGCGTTCAAGATAAGCTTATGGGATAGCTGATCTGGGTTGAGTAGAGAGCGAGGCGAGATTCGATTATAGAGATCTTAGATTTATTTTGAAGTTTAGTTATTTATGTTTTTCTTTTGAGTATTTTTGTAAGGCTTCCGCTATTGTATAGTATTTTAAAGTTCTGATATGAAACCGTATTGTGATATCTTTACCCTTGTTGGGTTGGGGTGTTACAATTTATGGTATCAGAGCCCTAGGTTTTAGGACCCTTAGAGCTTAGGCTATGACCTGTGAGGATTGGGTAGATTTAGGATTTCCCCTCTGCATACTTTCTTTGCGTCCCCTACCGCACTTAGACTTTGCTAATAGTTGATTGTCCTTTTAGATGGTTATTCCCCGTCGCTCTAGTTCGTCTGATAGGAGCAATCAAGGACCTGCTAGACAACCTAAGGAGAAGACGAGGTGGGCTGTTGTTGTTGCTAAAGGCTGTACGAGGTTTGGTAGAGTGAAGCGAACCAACAAGAGGGTACGAGTTCCGGCCTATATGTGGCCATGCACGATCGAGGAGAAGCTGACCTTGAAGGAAGTGGACGGAAAAGTGGTAGAGGATTATGAAACTAAGGTTGTGGACAACCAAGGTTTCACCACTACGTATCATGATAGGTGTCCCAAGTTCGTTGAGGATGAAGGAGTAGGACAGGCTGAGAGTCACGATCTATATGCTTTTGTGGATCGTGTGCCGGAGGAGGAAGAGAGGAAGCGGAAAGGTGGCTTTGCTAGTGGATTACTACCACAGCATGAAGGAAACAAAAACGGATGGATAAGCGAGGAGGAAGAGGAAGAAGAGGAACCCGAGGAAGAGTACGAGGTGGAGTCGGAATTGGAGTCTACGGCTACTAGTAGGTTCAATCTAACACAAGGATAGGAATTGGCGCTCCTGAGTAGTTGCCCTCGTTATGAGAAGTTTTGACATTGATTTTGGGTTAGGTCCTTTTGTTTCGCTCGACGATTGAATCTTAGGTTATTGAATTTTATTTTGGGAGTACATCTTTTGACGATTTTGAAAATTTTGTTTGATTAATGGAATAAACAAAATTTGATAGTATAATTCTTGTTCGTTGTTCTCTTCCTGATAGATTCGTTGAGTTTTCCATTAGTCCTCATCAGTTTCGTCTGCTATTTATTTTCTATATGATGTTGTTTTATTGCCGCTTGATTAGGTATGACCATTATGATGGTATACTCATGTGGTTTTGGCCTGTTGTAGTAGGATTATTTGTTATCTGTATATTATCTCTATATGGTTTGTTTTGCTATGATATTCGTTATGTGTGTGTCATGACCCGAGACCAAGTATAGTGACAATAAGAACTTGTTATGTGATGCAAGTATTATGACGCCTGATCAACGTAATAATACCGAGATCATATAATCTGAACTTATTGAAGGTATACAACGTCTGGGAAATGCCTGTGGTTGATAGATGTATGGTTATTTGCCTGGTATCCGTTATTTGGTACTTTTCATATTGGGTTGAGACTCTGTATTTGATTGTGAGATTTTCGTCGGTATCTGTTGCATATGAGTTTTGTACCATTGGGATCCGAAGTTGTTATTATCTGTGTTAACCTATAGATTGCTATGCCTGCCTTAGATCTGTATGTCTCCACATACTCCTGCGATTAGTAACCGTTAGGATTCGTTCCACCTATGCATATGATAGTTTTATCATTAGATACCTGTATACGTTAGAGCGTGTTTTTGAATTTTCTTTATCTCATCTTTTACTGCTAATACTTTAATAAGTATACGATTAGCATTCGTCATATATTCCATGAAGTTTCGAAATCCACATTTGTCGCCGTACTATTCCGTCTTGCTCAATTTCGAGGACGAAATTTCTTTTTAGAGGGGAAGAAATTGTAATACCTGAATTTCTAAAATTCACAAAAAGACCAAAATACCCTTATGATCAAAAGTAAGAATAATTAAATAAACAGAATACCAAATGAGCTATGTAAATTCAGAAAACTTATAAGAAAATCACATATGATCCAAATAAATCTTGAATGACTTGGTAAAGTTAATTTTTATAGATTATAATTTTCTAAAATTATTTATGTATTTTAATAATTAGCCGTGTATAATTAATAGTTTATTAAAAGAATTTAATTAATAAAAGCCCAATATAAATTTATATTATTAAGAGTCCATTTATTTTAAGTCCAATACATTATAAAGCCCACAAGAAAAATAGTAAATCAAGTATATATACAAAATTCGGTTCCCATAAAATCCCTAACTAGCGATTATCCCAAACCGACTCCCAAAACCCCTAACAAATCGAATTCCAGTTTCCAGAGCTTGAGACCAATTTTCTTGGACAAGTTTGAAGGTAAACAAGGTGGGAAAAATAGTGACCGAGTTCCAAAGCTGCTGGTTTAAGCGTGGGGAGTTTTTGAGTGAATTAGGGTTTCGGCGAGAAGGGTTTTTGTGCTTCTTTGGTTTTAACGATCCAAGCTCATCAAGGGTAAGTTACTAATGTTGATTTCAGTCCTATAAGTCATATGGAACACATAAAAATTGGCCATGCATGTTTAATATGCCGTATGAAATTATTGGAATCTAAAACCCTAGAAATCGTATACAAATAACGAATGGGTGTATAATATTTTTAGAGATCATGAATTGATTTTTCCAGAAGTTATTACATGTTATAAGACTTGAATAAAATACGTATTTAGGAATTCGAAGCTTGTGTGAATTGTTTTGAGTTTTAGGGTTCGATTAAACATGGAAAAAGGAAGGTTTTTAAAAGGACCGATTAGGGTTTTGCATAAACTAGGGTTTTCTTGTAATCATTGAAGGTAATTAATGAAGTAGTAATGATGAGCTAATGATTGGTTAAACCTAGGTTTAGGGCTTGTACTTGAATTATGTCTTTTCGGTCCTAAATAAAAGTTTTGGGTTGGTTTTGTAAATTATGAAACTTAAGGGTTATTTTTATAAACAGTAAAATAAGGGTACTAAACGTATAAAAATAAGTGTGGGGGTTAAACATGTAACTTTGGATATTTAAAGGGCCATTCGAATTGTATTTAATTTATTAGGGTACGTTTTGTAAATTCTAAAACCTTTGGGTTAAAAGTGTAAAATCTGATAAAGTAAGGTTAGATTGTGAAGATAAGGATGTCAAGGGTGTAATTTGAAATTCTGAGCAATTATGGGTTCAACAAGTGTAAGTCGATTTTGTAGAGACACGCGTGAGGTTGAGTTAATTTCGGTTTGTTATCATTTACGTTCTAGGTTAAATTGGGAAATCATTAAAAGAAGTAATATGTGAATTTAATGCGTATTTAGTAATATTTAAGAGTTTGGGAAACCCTAGAATCTAAATAGGAAGTTGGAGAATGAATGAAGAATACCCTAAAATGTTGTAATTTCGTCTGTCACTAAAATGAGAATATTCTGACAACTTTAAAAGTATTAATGCGATAAAACCATTATAATATTAATGATTCTAATAAGTATTAAATAAATCATAATCCGTGTAGATTCGTTGAAGGAGACGCGACGTTACATCTTCATATTCATTCATTCGTTACTTTTCTCTCAATTGCTTTAAGGTACGGATATTCTGTCTTACTTTAAGACACTTACGTTATCGTACGAACATTCTGACCTTTTCAGTAAAGGTTTCGTATAAAGTTTTCTTTTCGTTTTCATATTAGGATTTCCTAAGCCTTTGCTATGAACCCTAATGTGTCTATTTGAGCTGTTGCTTATCTGAACTTGATTTTTGAATCATAAAACATTTGATTTTGAACTATATGATATGAAGACTTTGATATGTGTAATTGATGAACCGTATTATGTCTGAATATGAACCTTATGATATGAGTTAGTGATATGTTATCTGCTGAACCATGTGTTTGAATAAGACTTATGTTATAATTGAACTTTTGTCTGACCTAAGTTAGTTTGACACCCGAGCCAATTATTAACTAGTCATGGGGGTTCCATGTCCGTATCAGTGATGCACCTCTGATATGACTCTAGGGCAGTAGAGTGATGTTCTGCCACGTCCCTTATCTGTTATTTGTTATGAGCTCAGTTGGTATTATATTACCTATATATGTCTGTAGGCGTATGGATGCATCCTAGATCGATCTGTTATCCGATATGATTTGTCGGTGAATGATGTCGGTGTGCAATACGCGTCTTCACAACTTCTGGGAGCTAGCTACTCCAAATGATTTTCTAAGATTATTTTTATAAAGTTATGATGATTTTGATATGATATGTTCTGGGCTCGAGGTAGTTAACTAAATCTTTGTCTGTTATTTCTATGATAAGTATTCTGATTTTGATTCGGTATGTTCAATGTTTATGATTATGTGCAAGGCTTATTATATGTTATTATATGTGTTTATACTTTTGTATGTTTATGTGACTACCGTCTGCTATGCTAGGTTATGATTAATATGTTTAAATACGATTCGTATGCTGTCATCTGATGTTATGTTAGTTTATCGTTATGTAGATTCATTGATCTGTGAGATGAATGTGCTAGTATGAAAGTGAGTATTCTATAAGTTTAGTATGTATAAATTGTTCAGTTAATTTTGGGAACTTTGCTTATACGTTAGTGTTTTATTGCCTATGTGACCTGCCATGTTTAAACTCTGCTGATGTTAGGATTTGATCTGAGAACTGGTTTAGTTTGTGATATCTGTTCTGATAGTTGCTAATGGTTATGCTATGTTTTGTTTGGTCTATTTAATTATAGTTTGTCTACTATGTTTCTATTTGTTTGTGAGACTGCCATGATTTGGACTGCTATTTCCGCTGCTGCAAATATTGAATTAAGTGTGTTAAGTGAAGGTTAATTAATTTGTGGAATGCCATGTTTATTTGTTGGTAACTGTTTTTGTTAGTCATTAGACTTTTCGTTTGGTTTATAAGTAAATTGTTATTCTTGATATGTTGAATGTTTGGTTGTTCTGATATGTTTGTGTTTGTATCATTAATATGCTATGTGATGTCTAAAATGTTATGTGGTTGTTTGGATTTCTGTATGTTTGAGTTCCGCAGAATCCTAAAAGATCCATTATCATTATTTTATTTTGTTTTCGTCATTTGTATATTTTGTTTTGTTTAGCTTTTGTTTCGTTATATCTGTTCACTGGGCTTTGTAAGCTCAGCCGCACTTTTCTTTTCCCGCGGCAGGTATTAAGCGTTCAAGATAAGCTTATGGGATAGCTGATCTGGGTTGAGAGTAGAGACGAGAGCGAGATTCGATTATAGAGATCTTAGATTTATTTTGAAGTTTAGTTATTTATGTTTTTCTTTTGAGTATTTTTGTAAGGCTTCCGCTATTGTATAGTATTTTAAAGTTCTGATATGAAACCGTATTGTGATATCTTTACCCTTGTTGGGTTGGGGTGTTACAATTCCTACACTTGAAACACTATTTCACCATCGATAGGAACAGATAATAGGTACCTTTCAATCTAATGTAATCTTTATCCCTTATTAACTTCACGATAATCACAACCATCCAACAAATCTTATTTCATGTTATTTTGCTATTACTTTATAAAATTATTTCACTTAATTTTATTTCAAGCCATTTTACACCATCTTAGAAACAGTGTTCTTGTAAAGTTTTAAAACAAGTTGTTTTGTAACCACCCTATCAATTGACTTTCAGTCATTTTATCAACTATTTACTATCATTATGCGAAACGATTTTTATGTTACTCTGAAAAATTGTTAGGCTATTATCTTACAAAACAAAACGTTGAATACCATCTAAAACTTCGGAGAAACATAATGCCATTTTAACAAAACCAAGCATCACATCATTTGTCCTCAAGTATACATAGCCTGATCACCTATGAATAATTCAGGAAGAATTATGTCATGAAAGTAACAAGCATCATTTCAAATATTCCTAAAACAATCTTCATTCGAAAGCAAAGTGTTGTAATCAGATAAATTGTTCATAATCATTTCTTTTTGTTAACACTCTATAGATTCCTACGCTATTCATCACTCACTCAACCGATAAGTTGAAATTTTACCGGTGACCTTTTTAGGAAAGACTTTCTATACCATCTATGAGGAGGATTCCTCGATACAAGAAAACAATGAAAGGATTTCAGAACTACCAACAAGGACTAGAAGTATGTAGTAAGATGTTTCAAAACTCAACATAAAGCTTAAGACATCACGAGACATTCTGAACCACTATCTTTGGACTGGAAGCCAAACTCTATCATTTCAATAGTACCAGCTGGACCGAGTTACAAGATTTAGTACGAAGCGAATACATACCAAGTAACACTATATAGATAAACCAAGTCTTCTAACCAAGACTACAGAACATTCCATTTAACATGGCCTCAACAATATGTGAACTTTCCTACAATGAGTTTCCCTTAAAGGAAAATTTGGTTATATTAAGGTTATCGATATAAACATCCCCTAAGGAATTGTGTTCTCTAGAAATTACAGATAACCTCACTTTCATATTAAGAGATGCAACAGGTTTGAACATATCGGACAATCAATGACTCCCCATCTACATGTAAAATTAGAACAAACATTCTTCAACATAGTATAAGTTGATATCTATGTCTATGCTAGCATGATAAAAATCTAAGTGATGAATTATTTTAGAAGCACTCAATGTTGAAACAAGTCTTGAAAATCAACCACCACACCACATCACTTAATCATTTAAGGTTTTGTGACTTTACAACATATATCATGGAAATATTTTGATAAGAGATCTTAGTCAAGGAAGACTCAAGTCATGACATTCGCTAGACGAGAAATGCGAGGAATCACAACTGTTACCCATAATCTATTCTTTTCAATAAGGTCCTTTTCGACAGACTTAATATTTTGATATTTGGCACGAGATACGTGGTATCAATTCTAGTTGTACCTATTATAAGCTATTCGATTCACCTTAGACTGCTGACAGTCATTTCATGATTTCCATGAAACCTACTAGGACATGAGTACCGCCTATTATCCTCAGCTCAATGGTTAGAGCGAGAGAACAATTCCCACATTAGATGATATGCTCAAGCATGTGTGACTTTCTAGAAATGATTAGGCAAATCATTCTTCATCGACAAGTTCCCTTACAACAATAGTCAACACATGAACATATTGACTATACCAATTGAGGCACCCCATGGTTGAAATATCAATCACTTATTCACGGGTCAAAACCAGGAAAGTCCAACTCACTAGTCCATAACTATTTCATGAAACAACAAAGTAATCGTACAAATCAAGGATCAGTTACAAGTAACAACACATAGCTAGATAAGCTACGTCGATATACGACGCAAAATATTGGAAGTATGTTCCATAAGTCACAAACCATTAGAATTTCAAGTTGGCACAGGTTATGTTGAAAGTCTCGCCTCTGAAGGGCGTGATATGATTCAGAAAACGCGGGAAGTTAAACTCGAGGTACATTGGGTTATTTAAGATTCTGGATAGAGTATATCCCTTAGCATACAAACCTGATCTTTTGTCAGAACTCTCCAATTTACTTAACACATGTCATGACTCAAATATCCTCACCTTTTCACCGATAACACTGTAGAACTCAACATGGACTGAATTTAGGGACTGAATTCCTTTTTGGGTGGGCGAATGTGACAACTCGTAATTTCAGGTCATTTCTCAAATTTAATATTCACTGGTTATTATTATCATTTTTCGTAAACTATGTTTACGAGTATCAAATACGCGTAACCTTGGGGGTTAAGCTGCGTATTCATGAAACATTATTGAGAACATTACACATAGACTAGAGTTAGTCTACATGTCATCGCGATAACATCATTTTCATATTAGTTCATGCATTGGTTTCCATATTTCATTAACGCGTATTTATTTATTAAATAAACGCTATCGCACGATCATTTATTTTGAATAATTGATCCGACACTTCCAACAATTATATTGATATATTTTTATACTCATTTACGACTATAAAAATTATATTATTAGTTTACCCGATATTTTGAATTTATTTTGTATATATATTGTTATGTACATATATATTTACGATGGTTTACGTAATTTCGATACAATAATTATATAACCACCCGTACTTCTACGACTATTAAATTAACATTAAACGTTATCAGTTTACCCGATCACAATAACTAACTAATGTGACATAAATTTTCATAAGATAAAATGACTATCTTACCTTTTGACTGTTGACTATTTGACTTTCATCAAAATCTAAAAGACAATGCTGTAACCGGTAGTTAACCTATAAGTTTCTAAGTTAAATAATTCACTTTACTTCAAAATTAATTAATACTTACTGGATGTTCCATTCACTCCTGTTTATTCAACGAAAAGTTATCTCGTCAAACGTGAGAAGCTACATATATCGCGTAACTGACACCGTGTTAGTTATGATTTAATCCTGATAACTATTTTTCGGAATCAATAATATTGCTTACATACTATTTTTATAATAACACTTACGGGAAAATATTTCTTGCAATTACCAATCCGAGATATCGCTTTTACTTTTTAGCTCAATGGGACACGAAATACACGGGGTAGACCTTATCCACTTAAACCGCCTATACTACCTTTATATACAAAAATAAGATGTTATCATCTCATGTCCATCTCTATCTCTAACTGATAACACTTTCTCCTTTCTCTCACTCACTCTCCCACCGCCTCTCCCACTCTCTCACCGCCTCTGCCAAACCAACTCAACCACCGCCACTACTACTGCCTCCACAGCCACTTTGCTGCCACACCACGCAGCCACAGGGAGTCCAAAGGGGTGTTTGCTTACAGGTTTGGGTGCAAGGGTCACTTGGGGCTAGTTTGATTTGTTCGTGTAACGCCACCACCACCACCATGGCCTTCATCGTGTCACCATCTCCATCTTTCTCCTCTCGCCATCTTTTGGTATATCCAAAACCCAACTCAACCTCGTTATATCTTTTAAATTCAATTATAAATAATTGATTAAGGTTTTCGTGGAATCATAATAACAATAAAATTGTTTTTGATTAAGAAACACGTGGTAAATATTAACAAAAAGATGTTTGTTTAAATTGATTTGGGTCTTGGGTTGGATGTAAACCCGTGTGGGGTTTCGAATTAGTCGACCCGTTTGGGTTCGGGATGACCCGTATGGTCACAATGGTTATAGAATTTCTTATGGTTAAATTTCTTTTAATTTAGCTTATATAATTTTGTGTAGTGTGTTTGTTTGATCTGCTGTTAAGTTTAAGAACTACCACATGGGTGGTGTTGTTTTCGATAACCAAAGAAACATCATAAGGATGTTGGTTTTGATTCGAAGGTGTGTTTGTTTTGTCGTACGACTCGGAGCGAGGCACTCACCAAGGGTGATGTGTGCTCGCTGGTTTAATTTCATAAGACACCCAAGAGGGTGTTGTGGTGGGTTCGAATCAGAAAAGGGCACCAAAAGGGTGTTTGTTTATTGCTTCTGGTTCAATAACCACGCTCACTTAGGGTGTTGGTTTGGTTCAATATAACTGTGATTGTGATGCTATGACAGTCAACCCCCAGGAATTCCATTCCGCTGCAAAACAGGTAATTTGGGGGTGTGACAGAATGAAACAAGTCCTTTTAAGAGGAACTTGAGTAGCTTGGGAAGTTGTAGTGCAGTGCATCACTGGGTCCATGACGTCTTGTCTTCAATACCAGTGTTACCTTGGTTACCGCCAGTAGCATATGAATTGAACCTGGTTTCTGCCCTAAGGTTGAAAATAATGGAGGGCTATTTGTTTTCACCCTTTTCTGATTTATTTCTTTTTCATTCTTCAACCCCTTCAGTGCTTACCGAGACTTCATTACTAGAACCTTGTTGGGTTTATTCCAGTTTTAGCTCTATCTCAGTCCGCACTCTTCCCATATCTCACTTTTCTCCTTTTTTCATCATACCTAAGGACTCTACACTATCTAGTGGATTGTCCCTGGGTAGATCCCTCCGGCTCTGGCGGGATCGTGGAAACGAATGCCTAACCTAACCATCCTTATATCATCATACATAAAGTAAATTTGGTCGGTCTTTGGTATTGTTCATCAGCCATTGGAACCAATTGAAAACCATTTGAAAAATAATCCAGGTACTTGTGATATATTATCAAAGCATTTTGTACTTGAATCGTTTTTGATATTTTAGAAACAGCTACCCCTCAACATGTGCATCATAATTTTAAATAGTTTTGGCACATGGAGGCAAGAGGACTTGAAAATCTCAGATTAGAAGAACGAAAGATTCGATTCTTTGATCAACAATTTCTAAAAGATATCAACATCACTTTCCCGATCAAGATTAGTAGTTTTCATACTTTGTTAAGAATATTTAAGGAAAGGATGTGGTTTTCAAAAGATATTGCTCCCCCTCAATATGTGCATCGAGATTTGAAAGAGTTTTGCACATATTAAGGAAAGCCTGCACTTTAGAACAAATTAATCACGTTTCAATCATTTTTGGTTTAAAATAGATGCTCCCCCTTAACATGTGCATGGAAAATTTGAAATCGTTTGGCACATTAATGGAGGAGAGTTTGCTAAACATTTATAAAACCAATTATCAAGTTATCAGTTTAAATCCAATTTAAATCACAAATTCTCCCCCGATCACAATTTTCAAATCATTTGAGATTTGTGATCTTTATAGATTTAAATTGTTTTTGAAAGCTTTTGAGAAGAATTGTGACTTGCTTATGAAAACATTTAATCGATAAGGATCAAATCTGAGACTTTAAACTTCACGGATTAAACAAGCATGATTATTTACAGAAAACATAACAATAGCCAAGGTCTTGACTCAATTGTATAAAACATTGTTCTTCTTGATTTTCCAAAAATAGACCTTGCTCTTTTTCGTGCTAATTGTTTGAAAAATAACCTTTTTTTGTTTGAAAAATAACCTTTTTGATTTAATTGAAAGCATACTCCCCCTCAATCAATGACATGAGTTGTTGATTGAGTTGTAAGATAGTTTGACAAAGAAAAAAACTCGGATGATATTAAAAATTAGAGTACGAGGAATTTTCAAAGCAATGTTGTTTTCATTAGATGACAAATATTTTTCAGAAGAATCATTAGACGGAAATGACAATAAACCACACCATTTTTGGTGACAAACATTTGTTTTAAGAATCAGAGCATGACTCTGTTCTTTTCCTTTTAAAACGGGTTACTGCCTGAAATGACAATAAACCACACCATTTTTCTCCGTTTTTTTTAAGGAAATTATGTATATTCGAAGAACATCTAAAAACCTGTGACATTCTTTGAATGTCAACACAAAGTCCGTAGATGATATCGAATAAAGAAAAACATGACAAAATAACAATATTTTTTTGGTATTTTTCAAGAATTTCTAATTTTTTATGGATTTTTGAAAATTTTATATTTTTCTATTTTCTTTTGTGGGTTTTGAAATTTTGTATTTTGCTTTTTGAATAAATAAATACAAGAGATAGATGAAGAAAAAACCATTTACTCCTCGTCTTCCTCTTGAAGACGTTTGAGTGTTTCCGGTTGTAGGCTCTTTAGACCAAGTCGTGGAAGGATAAACTCAAAACGTTCTCTAGGAAGAGCTTTGGTAAAGATGTCTGGTATTCAGTCCTCACAAAATAGAGTTCTACCACACCTTTTTCCACTTGTTCCCGAATGAAATGATGTCAAATGTCAATGTGCTTTGCTCTTGAATGTTGAACGTTGTTGCAAGAGAGAGCAATTGCACTTTTGTTATCAAAATACAGAGGGATTTTGTTGAATTCAAAGCCATAGTCAGATAATTGGGATCTCATCCCTACGATTTGAGCACAACAAGATGACATGGCTATGTATTCAGCCTCTGTAGAGGATATAGAAGTGCTCATTTGTTTCTTTGAAGACCAGCTCACAAGCTTATCACCCTAAAATTGAGCACCTCCAGACGTACTTCGACATGTATCTTGACACCCTACATAGTCTGCATCTGCATATGCTATTAGTGATATACCGGTGTCCTTCGGGTACCAAAGTACCATGTTGATGGTTCCTTGGAGATACCGAAAGACCCGTTTAACTGCTTCAAGGTGCTTTTTGGTAGGCTTATCCTGGTATCTAGCACACACGCATACAGTGAACAGAATATCAGGTCTACTGGCTGTGAGGTACATCATGGATAAAATCATACTTCGATTTCCTCATCCAGTTTGGTACGTTCCACCTTGGGAGTGTCAACGGTATCACAAGTGTCAAATCCAAATTTCTTTAAAATTTCATTTGCATATTTAGATTGATTAATAAAAATGCCTCAGGGACTTTGTGAAATTTGTAATCCCAAGAAAAATGACATTTGTCCCATCATTGACATTTGAAATTTGGAGCTCATCTCCTTAGAAAAATGGTCACATTCGTTGGGGTCAGTCGAGGCAAAGATAATATCATCAACATAGATTTGAACGTGAATTAAATGTTTGCCTGACTTTATGGTGAACAATGTCGGATCAACTGATCCTTTACCGAATCCAGTAGATAGAAGAAAATTTGATAGCGTATCATACCATGCCCTTGGAGCTTGCTTCAAACCGTAAAGAGCCTTCTTCAAGCGATAGACATGAGTAGGATGCTTTGGATTCACAAAACCTTCAGGTTGGCTGACGTATACAACTTCTTTAAGATCTCCGTTAAGGAAAGCCGTCTTTACATCCATCTGATAGACTACCATGTTCTTACTTGTAGCATTAGCCAAGAAGATTCTGATTGCCTAGATACGATCAACTGGAGCAAATGATTCTTCAAAGTCAATACCCTCCTCTTGACGGTATCTTTTTGCAATCAATCGAGCCTTGTTCTTTAATACATCACGATGCTCATCAAGTTTTACTTTGAAGATCCACTTTAGAGCAATGATCATAGCACAGTCAGGAGCAGGTACTAATTCCCATACATCTAGTCGATCGAACTCATGAATTTCTTCTTGCATGGCATTGAACCAGGTGTCTTCATTCATTGCAGTTTTAACGTCTTTTGGTTCGACCTTGGATAGTACAGAGTTGAAGAAGCACCATAAAGCATCAGTTACAAGTTGTTTGCTAGTGGATACTAGACGAGAGGGATTTCCAATGATGTTGTCCAATGGATGATCATGTGTCTATTTTATAAGGTGTTTGTGTGGTTGTTGTTGAGGAACTGAAGTAGCAGAGTCTATTTCTCCTGATGAAGATGGTTTGATGATGATTTAGGAGTAAATATGTTTTCAAAGGGGGCATCTTCAGGAGTAGCAAAGGGATTATATCCATCAAAGGTGCCAGACACAATTCCATGATGTACACTCGATGATTGATGATTTGTTGATGAGACAGAGTGATCAGCAGCAGGCGCTTCTTGACTTAATGACATAGAAACTGAAGGGTTAACTTCATTGACAGGGATAGGAGCAACCTGTGTTGATGGATTTGACAAATCATTAGCAATTGGCTCATAATGTTCATCAAACATTGGATCAAACAATTTCTTCAAATCATCTTCTGAAGGAGGTACATAAGGAGTTGTTGGCGAAGAATCGTATACAAGATTAGAACTGATGGGACTACTTGATGAGGCGGGTCCAGAACTGGGTTGTCCAGGAGCCATTTGACCGGTCAGCTCACCAAACGTAACGTGAATTGTTTCCATGATATTTCGGGTTCTTTTATTGTAGATTTGGTATCCTATTCTACTTGGTGCATATCCTACAAATACTCCAATGTCCGCTTTAGCTTTAAGTTTGCCTAAGTCTTGGCCCTCATTAGTTGGCTAACACAATGCACCAAACACACGAAGGAATAAAAGATGAGGTTTTCGATTGTGGACAAGTTCATATAGAGTTGTTCCATGAGAAGTGTCAATAAGGGATCGATTTTGAGTGTAGTATGTAGTGGCAATGGCTTCAGCCCAGAGAAACATTGGAACCTTTGAGTAAATCAGCATTGTTCTAGCGGCTTCCACAAGAGTTCGATTTCGTCTTTCAACTACACCGTTTTGTTGAGGAGTTCGTGGAACACTTCTTTGATGACTGATTCCAACACTTTCATAAAACTCACTAAATTATTTGTTAACAAACTCAGTTCCATTGTCTGTTCGGATGATTTTGATAGTTTTGTTAAGTCGAACCTGCAGCTGTTTGATAAGTTTGATGATGATATCTGGAGTTTCATCCTTTGTACTTAAGAACTTATCCAAAGTAAATAGAGAGTAATCATCAACCACAACTAACACATATTTCTTCCTGTAAATGTTCTGCACTCTCATGGGTCCACATAAATCCATGTGAATGGTATGAAGAACTTCCGTAATTGAGTTTGTAGGTTTGGGTTTGTGGGCATACTTCTTGTTTTTCCCAATTGGCATGCTGAACAAAGATGATCCTTTTCATACTTTAGTCTAGGTAAGCCTATTACTAAGTCCTTTATGGAGAGATCATTTATGGTGCCAAAGTTCAGGTGATTTAGACGACGATGCCAAAACCATGACTTTGTTTTCGAAGCCTTTGACAACAAGCAGATTGGAGAAGACTTTATCATATCTTCGATAGAGATGGTGTATAGATTTGAACCACGTGTTCCTCTTAAAAGTTCTTAAACATCAAGTTCTCTAACGAAACAAGTATGTTTTTTGAAAGCCACTTTTAGATCAGAATCATAGAATTGACCGACAAAGAATAAGTTATGATCAAGACTTTCAACGTAATATACCCTGGAGATAATACTATCACCAACAACATAGTCTCCATAGCCCATAATTGCACCGAAATGATCATTCCCTAATCTAACAGTCCCGATGAATTTACTCACAAAGTTCATAATGCCGTGACCGGTCTCCAGTCATATGCTTGGAACAGCCTGAGTCCAGGTACCACCATATGATTTGAACGATCTACAATTGAACACAGACAAGAATGGATAACTGGATAATTGGGATTCCCATGCAAGAATGGGTTTCATCCGTTAGTAACAGTGATCGGAACACCCACATCAGAAGTAGAAACAATGGAATCATCAGGGATAGATGCAATGCTAGTGTCCGTATTTGACCTACTCAAAGTATGTTCACTTCTTAAAGGAATAGTTCTACCAGTAGGCATCCATTTCCTAATGAGCATTGATCTAGATAATTTAGGGCACATCTCATTAAGATTGAATTTGCGGCGAGGTATCCATGATAACCTATGTTACTAAATTTCCTTTCTGTGGGTTTCCAATATTTTCTAACCTTCTTCCACCATTGCTTTCTACCCTTCTTAGCTTGATTTTTTGTATCCACTATCTTAACAGGGCATTTAACAACATTAATCAACTCATTCACACCACATTCATGATTAGTAACAGAAACCAAACAATCATCATTACTTGTTTTGCCAAAAGTAGCAGAATTCGAATTAATTACAGTACGGTTATAGCTAATACTAGAATCAACACGATTCGTTTTATTCAACTCAAACTTAATGTTCCTAGGGTGGTTTTCTACATTCTTCCATTGCACATTGTTAGCTTGCGAGGTCCTATCTTGCTTTGTATTGCCTTAAGGCTTTGACCCGCTTGCCTTTGTGTCACTGATTACTCCTGTAGAGGGAATTATGGGAACATTAGTTGGTTGAGCTACCTTTTGCATTCCTGGACTAGACGTGCAGGGATCTGAACTAACTGAAGGCACTCTAGAGTTCACTTTCTTAATACTGGGCATAGAAGTATTGGGATCTGAGCTACTCGACGGCATATTAAAATTCACTTTCTTAATGCTAGGCATAGAACAAGGCATCACAGCTTTACCTTTCTTACAAAAAGATTTAGGACACGTTGCTCTTAAACATTCTAACAGCTCTTGAGATCGTTTGGCCTGAATGCAAGCAAACCTAATTTCTCTATCAAGTGGCTTATTTATGAAATCCTCTTCTACAATGAGACATTCTAGACTATCCTTAAGGTAAGTGAAATAGTTATGAAACACAAGTTCGTTATTTCTAAGATGGGGAGGAATGTATTTAACCGTCACAATATATTTAGATTCTGCAGATGACTTTGATGCAACATTCTCATTAAAGACAAGTGGCATTTTCCCTTTTACCTGACTCCTCAAATTCTCAATTTCCTTTTGTAAAGACGTTATTATTTCATTGTTCTTGTCACGAGTGACTTTCATTGAATTATATAACTCTTTAAAGTGTTGTTTCACCTTTTCATTTTCTTCTAGAAAACTCTCATTTTCCTTTTGTAAAATGTTAACCAAGTTTTGAAGATGAAAAGTTTGAGAACACTGAAAATCTAAAGGAGGAGGAATTTGGGAGCCAGTCACATTGTTCTTTTCACCCTTTAATTCTGAAATTGGGGTTCTCATTTTTCTGATTGTGTTACAATGAACTCGAATATGTTCATCACGTTTGCTGATTTCAAAAACTGCATCAAATTTAGGAGCATCCAAGGATGTCTAGATATTTGAGGTTTTAACATTTTCTTTTAGATGTTGATATTTTAATCGCAAAGCAATATGCTCAACTTCCAATTTAGAAAACTGTTGTACCAGGTTATCATGATCATCCCGTTCAACTTTTTCATGCAATTTAGAGTTAGTTTTTTCAAGCTCAATGACACGATCATGGGAGACTTTCAGAGCAACAGATAATTCATGAAATCGAGATGTATTAATTGAACAATTCGTGGCAGTGTAAAACACATCTTGAGTGATACATTCAGAAATCAGATTCTCATTTAAGGTATGCAAGTTTTTCCTCTCAATCTCATTATATTTTAATTCTCGCTCATAGTCATTGACCTCAACTATCATTGCATCAAATTCCTTTTCCATTTCTTTAATATCTGAATCCATCCCTTTTTTAAGACTCTCAAATTGAACTTTTAATTATTTAAGGAAAGGCATGACCTCAGTTAAATATCATTCTTTAGTTTGCTCAAAACCCCTCTCCCCTTTAGTTATCCCAGTAGGTGTGATCCTTTTCTTACATGTCTTCTCAAAATCAACAAATAATTGATAAATAACATACTGACTGATTAAGGTCTTGCACTTAGTGGGAATAGATCTAGGAACTAAATGCATTGGTGTATTGGGGATATACAATGGCAGGAAGCATTCTCCTACATGGGGGATTCTGTTCAACAAACTCATCAGCCTTTTTCATGTCCATATCCTTTTTCCCGAACACTTGTTCAGGGGTCAGCTGTGTTTGAGGTCTAAACTTGTTAAATGCAATCCAATTATCCTTAGCATAGTTGGGTGTTTTATAACCGATTTTCTTTTCTATGCATGAAGGGCTCTTAAGTTTTTCATCCAATTTCTTTCTAGTGACTTTTTCTAACTGCCTATCTTCCTCAGTATTCTCAGCGCAACTAGGTTTCTGTCTAGGCTTAAGGATTTCATTGCCATCATAAATTACCTTCTGTGCTTCTCTAGTTTTCTTACAAGCCTCAGGGTTTAGTTCATCAACTAATGCAACATTATGTTTGTCACTTAGAACTCTATGCTTAGTGATCATGTGAGCAGTCTGAATGGTGTTTCCTTGTACGCACAATTTGTTCTCAAGTTTGTTTTTCAAAGTTTTTAGGTTGGAAAATTCATTTAAAAGTTTTGATTCCTTAGCATTAAATTCTTGCTTAAGCACTTTCACATTTTCTTGAAGTTCTTGTTTTTGCTTAGCCGTTTTGTTAAGCTTTTATTTTAAGGAATCTAGCTCTTGTTTTAGTATTTCTTCCCTAAAGTTACTTTTTCTAATAATTGTACACATTTGGTCATCCATTTCTTGCTCACGAGTGGTTAACTCAAACTTAGCGCGTTGTTCATAAATGGCAACATGTTCTTTATAGGCATTAAGTTCAGAGATAATAGAATCATCAGGGGCACATGGAGTGTATTCATCAAAAACATAGTCATCATTGACTGCAGATGATGCATCACTTGGTTCAATCACACTTTCACCTTGGATCACATATTGATCATATGGGACAATATTACTATTACCCATATTAACAATATCTGTTTCACAAGTTTCATGTGATTGCACTTTGTCATGTATCTTTTGCTCATCAACTTCATCATATAATTTTAATACCTCTGAGATGATTGATTCTTTGGATGGACCAACTTGCTTTGATGATGAGACCTTTGGAGAGACCATTGGAGAAATGCTAGCCATGAAGATTGTCTGGGCAGCAGGCTCATCATCGACATCAGAGTCATATGCATCACAATCGGCAACTTGAAAGGCATTTTGATGATTGTGACCTATTTCCTGAATTGGCTGCTCATCCACATCAACATCATATGTCTTAGAATTCCCTTCTGCAAGAAATAACAACTCCTCTTCATCCAAAACTGCACCATTGTCCTGAGCTTGCACAAGCAACATCTTGTCTCTGAAGTATTCTGCATTTTGAGGGCATTTTGGAGATGTGCAGTTCCTTGCAATGTGTCCATCACCACCATAGTTGTAGCACTTGATTGGCTTTACTTGTCCCTGATATACATTTCTTCCACGATTCTGATTAGCCACATACCCTCCACCTACTCCACCTCTTCCCTGTACATACTGCCTTCTTTGAATTGGTTGCACCATAACCTTTCCATCTCTGACAGTAGCTTGATTGTGTGGGTTGGATGCTGTTCTGAGGTTATTGTTGGTGTAAGGAGTGGTATTCGGATTTTGACTAACCATGAGAGACAGTTGATTGATGAAGTTTTCCATGATTGTGTTTGAGTCTGAGGCTTATATGCTTGGATCGTGAATGAGCTTGTAGTTACAATTACCCGTAGGTATGACTTGAGAAGCTTTGGTGGTAATTCCAACATTTGTGTAAAAGGCTGTTGAATCATTTGAAGAACTTGTTTCTCCCTGTTTAGTTTTGAACTGCTCAAGAATCATTCTTTCAAACATAGCATGTCTCTCATTCTGAAAGAGGAAGGCATACAGTTTCTCATAGTTCAAAGTGGATGATTTAGATCTATTTTACATCAAGTGAAAACTATTTTCTAGGAAATAGCCCATAAGTAATTCAGTTTTGGGCTTTAAGAAAAAACAAGTATTTGGTTGACCATATTACTTTCTACGTCCAAGTGTATTTTATTTCTTTTCAATCTCAAAAAGAGAAGAAATTATGAACACCACCCGTCAACGTTTTATGAAAAGCTTACGTGATATAAATATAATAATTTACATCGACATCTCAAAATTATGAGTGAGTGGATGAGTGAACTCATTTAGTATGAATTCCATTTTGTTGAGATTCGAGTCCCAAAATGAAACAACACAATGATACAGCTGGTGTCAAGTCCTTGTACGCTGTCATCTTCCGCAATTTTTTGATAAAAGTGCAAACTTTTTAGACTCTATAGTATCATAACAATATTGGGGACATGGTTTTAGTTATAAGCAACGATTTGTGCTAGTTGAGTTTTATAATATCAAAACTGTTTTCCAAATTGTACATTCTACAGTTTGTTGCCCAACCATGGAAAAACACAATATAACTACTCAATGGCTTTCATAAATATAAACGGTTCACACTCTGATACAATAATTTCTTGTCACTGATGTTTGTTGATACAGTTCCCTGTAAATCGACATTTGACGAAAGCCAATAGTTTGACACAAAGTCAAATAATTTATTATGTTTAAAGATTTCAACCAATATAGAAATTTTTTTATGTAAATCAAAAGTTTATTACGATCTTAAATCACTTAGAACACTTTATTAAGTTTAATAATCCCTCCGTCCCATATTAAATGTCCAGCTTAAATTTTCTTAGTCTTTTTTCTTTAACTTTGACCATAAATATTTTTTATTGTGTTATATAATATTTGATGCAAAATATATGAATAGATTGAGTTTTAAATGTATTTTTACTACGTATTATTTTTATCTAAGACTATATAACATAAGCAAAAATATTTAAGGTCAAAGTTGTAAAATAAAGACTTCAAAAGTCAGACATGGACATTTAATATGGGACAGAGAGAGTAACACAGTTTGACTTCAGAAGTAAACTGTGTTTGTTGAGCTCCATTAATTAAACTAAGTTCAAATTCTGTATTGATTTAAAGTAATTAGTACAACATCCAAGTTGAGGCTACACTTTAATTTAACAGCATACTGAAAAAGTACTAATGAAAAACACTTTTAAACACTTCTTAAATCTTTTGATAACGCTACACGCGTCGTTCGGGGTCAAAGGAACTTCCTTTTCGTCGAGCAAGTTTTTCAACACCCTAGGCAGTGAACCTAATCGTTGTAGTGTAGTATTAGGGTAAGCCACGGGTATTGATATCGTTCTCTAGGGGAATAGGAATGCTAGTGAGAAGTTACTACGCTAAGGTTGGGGTTGAGGAAGATTATTTTTTGTATTTTTATATTTTATGAAATGGAAAGGTACGAATCTCGGGGTTTATATTTGAGGGGTTGGTATTTTTACCGATTACTCTACTTATCTGATTATCTAATCTAAGGTGTATGCAGTCTATGTCTAATTAATGTGTGCTCGTATGATAGTTTAAAGATGTGTTTACTTAGGTTTTACTACTCCTTAATTATCTCCTATTGATGGTTGAATTATCACGTCCTTATTCTTAGTTGCGTTGTGTGTCTAAGGTTGTAGGGTATGCGTTTCTCCCTAACTCTTTGAACTTACCAAAGAGTCTCGTCTACAAAACCCACTAGGGATAATAAACTCTTACTCTAAGGCACTCTTTGGATGGTTTAGCTTACAACTACTCAAGCAGTCATATTATAAGGTTCACAAAGATTTAATCAAGCATTAAGTACACAACGAATGACCTATCGCATTACTAGATCATTAATCAACTAAGATAAGAGACAACCAATCAATATTCAATAATTAAGTTTCATATTCCCTAAGCAAACACACAAGTAAATTAGCCGGACATGGAGAACATGCAAGCATACACACAAATAATCAAAGACATAATTGTATTAATGAAGTAAAACACTTATCTTGGTGTAAGATAGGGTTTGGAACCCTAAAATATTGTACAAGACAGCCTTGGTTCGGTTTAGGTTTTTACTCCAAAAGACTACACACAAAAACTGAAAAATTCGGATTCTATATATAAGATTACATCTGCGACGACGTCACCTTATGTTTTGTGACGCCGTCGTGTCGCCGTCATTAGGGTTTCGTCTTGGCCATGTTAGACTTGCGACGGCGTCACCTTATGCTTGTGACTCCGTCCTCTTCAGCTTCTGACGCCGTCTGGATTGCATCTAGGCCGTCTGAGTTGCGACGGCCTACTCTTTTATAACTTGATGTCGTCACTTGAAAAAAGGAGTTTTAGCTTCTGTCCTGTCACAAAATCCTCCGACGGTGTCGCAATTTAATACCTGACGCCGTCACCTTATGTTTTCAGCAGCTTTGAGTGTCTTGATTCTGACTTTGGCCATTTCTTCGTATATTCGCGCCTTTTCGTCCAAATAAGTGCCATTCCAGCATTTTGCCTTCAAGAGACCTAAAAGGTGAAAAGGAACGATATTAAGCAATAACGGATACAAAAGTGATCAAATAAGGGCTTAAACGACCCCTCAAAAAGGTACCTTTTAAAACCTTATCATCTTTACAAGCAATAATACTTTTGGAGTGTACCAGAAAATAGTATCTATAACCATAACAGGTTCAGCGAAATTCACTTAATAATCACCAATCAGCAATGATCCTTGTCTTCCATACTGTGATGGGATGTGGAGTCTAAGCACATGTAAACAATCAACAATGCCTGAGGAAAAAAATCATAAACAAATTATTTCTACATGAAAAAAAATGTTAAACAGATTTTATATTCATTTCATCCCTACTTTAGCACACGAAAAACAAACTGGCCATTCTTGTTTATAATTAATCAAGTTCTAATAATGAGCATAAACATAATTAACATGATATAGATTTCAATGCATGAATAAGAAATGTCGCATTTTGGATCAGCAAAGTCATGTCGCATTTTGGATCAACAAGAACAAAAAAAATTGCACAATTTGATTGACAAAACAGCACAAATAAACGGCTACACTCATTTGTTCTAGACTATTTCACTATGTGCCTAGAAAGAAGTTCGATATAATGTAACAAAGAAGTGTTTCAGCACCAAAGCTTGGGGCTATGTCCTGTACGGTATCATCTTCCGCAATTTTAAGATAAAAATACAAACCTTTTAGACTATAGTATCATATCAAATCACAACATATCACCTACGTAGTCAATGGTAACATTGATTTTTTGTTTTAGTTATAAGCAATGTTTTATGTTAGCTCAGTTTTACCATGTCAAAACTGTTTTCCAAATTTTACATTCTACATTTTGTAGCCCAACCATGGAAACACAATATGACTACTAAATGGCTTTCAAAAACATAAGTGGTTCAAGCCATGATAATTTCCTATCACTCAAATATATTTGTCAGTTCAATTTCCTAAAAATCTCAGCGAAATTTGATGAAAGCCAACAGTTGACTAGAAAGTCAAATTCTTATATGCTTAATGATTTCAACCAAATGTAGAGCTTATTTATGTGAATCAAAACTTGTATATGATCATACATAACTTATAACATTTTCTTAGGTTTATTATTTACATGATCATCTACAGCCTCATGTAAAATTCTGGCCATTTTTATCAAGAACAAAGTTGGACTTTCTAAGAAGTCAACTGTGTTTAGTGAACTCCATGAATTAACTTATCTAACTTGAAATTCTACTATGATTTACAGTAATTAGTACAAAATTCAAGATGGGGATTATAATGTTATCTAACAGTGTAATAAAAAGTAAGTACTAATTTAGTAACATTGAAAGATAAAAGAAATCACAATTTGAAACACTTATTTACAAACATTTTGTAAGTGTACCGGAGAAAAGGCCGGAGGTCCTTTCTACCTTTGGTAGAACTGGAAGCAGCCTCTCTACCTTAGGTAGGGGTAAGGCTGTCTACATCTTAACCTCCCCCATACACCGGAAACGGTATTGGGTACCCATAACCCGTGGTAGACGGCATTGGGCGTTACTTTACTTTTTTTTTGTGAGTGTACCGGAGAAAATCATCAATGACGAAAACAGATTGAGCGAAAAGACTTGAAAATAATCAACAATGATCCTTTGCTTCATTTAAGTGACGGGGTGCAGGGTATAAGCACATGAAAACAATCAACAATGCATGTTGAAAGAAAAAAAACATAAACAATTACATCAAGTTAGATAGCGTTTGAATGGAACAAATGTCAGGATCGAAAGTAAAAACATATATAAAACAGACACAATAGTTGTTGTCATGTAAGGCGATCAATACAAAAACGGAGACAGAGAATGTACCTGTTATTTATGTATTGGCTCCTGTGGGTCTGTCAACTGCATCATTTATGGGCCACTGCTTATATTTCCCATGAGTATAGCGCTTGTAGACCTTTGGTGATATAACATATTTTATCTTACCTATGTTGTTTGGAATATCTTGTAAACGGTTACACTCCGTTATGATTAGTGTCTCTAAAGATTCTATTTCGCCAAGATCATTGGGTAACTTCTCAAGAAGCAAACATGATTTAAGCTCGAGAGATTTAAGATGTTTCAAATTACAAATGCTATCAGGAAGATTTATAATCTTTGTTGATGAAAAAATTAGCTCCTCTAGACATTCTAATTGGTCAAGGTACTGGGGTGCTTCTGTAATACTGCCTTCAAGTGTAAGCTTCATTAAACATTGTAATCCACAAATGCTTCTTGAAAAACTCTCGAGGTTCGTACAAGCACACAGACCTATGGAAATAAGCCTTTCAAGATTGCCAAACAATGAAGCTTGATCTTCTTTATAATAACATTCAAACCGAAAATTTAGAGAATCATTTTCGGAGTGCAATGGGCAAACATTTGTGGGTTCTGCAATCAGATGTAACTCAGATAAAGAACCAACCTCAGCCGGTTGAGACTGTTTGTCAAACACAAAAGACTTAAACCTCCCACAACCACTTAAGTCTAAGATGAAAAGCTTTTTCAGGCATCCAATGGGAACATTAATTTCTACCAAATCATAACAATTTTTAAGATTTAACCTTTTGAGATTTGGAGTCAACCCAAGGTCAAGGGTCCTCAACTTTGAAAGACCGAGGTCGAGCTCTTGGAGCTTTAGACTTTCATAAGGCATTTCAAGTTCCACCAAATCACGACAGCCCCGGAGTATTAGTTTCTCAAGATTTCGGAGTATTCCTGAAGTGAAGGTTTTTCAACATTGAATGAGTGAGGTCAAGACATTCGAGCTTTAGATGATGAGCAGGCATATGAAGCTCTACGAGATCATCACATTTTTCAATAGTCAACAGCTCAAGATTTGGAGCCAACCTAAGGTCAAAGGTCCTCAAGTTTGAATAGCTCGAGAAACCAAACTGAGGAACCTGAGGTTATTTAGAACCTAACATAAGTACAAAAAAACAATTAATATTGGTGCAATGAGAAACCAAAGATATTAGTGTTGTAAAAATCGGCGGTCCACCGCCACGATATTTCCCACATCGGACTAACATGGCGTTTTTGTCATAATCGGTCAAAATCGGGGCTTGGCGGTCAAAATCGGCCTTGGCGGCGGTTTGGTCAACGCCGGTCACCGGTCAACTTCAGATCTAGGGTTTTGTTTTTTCAAATTCACGGCAATTAACTTCGATTTTATTGATTTTGTTCTAATTTAAGCTAGTTTTTATAATTAATCTTGCTAATATTCATTTCTTATATAAATTCCTTTATAATTTAGGGTCACCGCCATGGCGCCGCTATGGCGCTTGGGGGGGGGGGGGGGTCAACCGCCACGGTACCGTCGAGCGATTTTACAACCTTTTAGATATATAGGATCAAAATGAATCATGAAAAACAACAAATTAACCATTATTCTACCTTTCCTTCTCCATCTTCCCAAAGTTGAACAATATTGCTTTCATACATGTCAAGTCCAACAAGATGTTCTCCTTGAAATGTATTCGGTAAACTCGAAAAAGGAAACCAATCCCATCTCATAAATCGTAAGGAACTTGGAAGGTATTCGCTAACTTTATCAAATTGAACAATATTGCTATTAGAATAATCCTTTAGGAGATATATTTCAATAAATCTGAGATCTTTCATTTTTGCTAGACCTTTTACTGAAATTTCAGCACTGAAACCCTGTGGTGACATGAAGTATAGACATTTAGTTGCTTGGGTACCCTGAAATCAAAAAAATAAAACCCCTTAATTTTTGTTGGAAACCTAAATTTCAAAACGCCCAAAATCACTAAAACATTATCAAATTGAGAGTGAATGAAGATGATATAAAATGAATTGAATGATAATTTGATTCGGATTTTTGAATTTTATAAAAATTAATGATAATTTTTGAATTAATGAATCACTGATCAAATTGGGGAAAACTTTTTAGAGAGACACAAAGAGGAATTGTTAATGTGTTTTTTATAAGAAAAGTGACGGTCAAATATAGTCAAACTAACAGAATTAGGAATTTGGACCAAACCCACGGATGTTTCATTTTAGACTAAACCCGAAAATTTTCAAACTACTGGACCAAAAATGAAATATCTAGAAAACCATATGGACCAATATATACTCAATTTCCTCAATTCTTACCATTTCATTAGTCAATATATACTCAATTTCCTCATCAACCCACAACTGGCTATGTCTTTGAGGTTCCTCCGGGTGTGACCGACGAACAATATTCTTACCCATTTCTTCTAAATGATCATGCATCCACAATTCCTCATCTTCATTTTAAGTTATAAGAGATTTATACTCAAGAACTCTTAAACCAACTTGAGCATGATATCCAAGGCTTTCAAGCACTTTAATTGCTTCTTCTTTCCACCAACCTTTTAGTATGCATGCAACATCTAGGAATATTTCCTTGTAATCATCCTCTAGACCATCACAACTTATTTCCAATCTATCTATAGTATCCTTAAATGGAATTGTTTTTAGTCTTTCAATGGTCGCTATCCAAAAATTCTCACTTTGACCACAAAGAAATGAACCCAAAACTTTGATTGTTAAGGGAAGACCATGAGCATATTGTACAACTTGTCCTGATAGCTTTTCGTACCCACGAGTTGGAATCTCTGTTTGAAATGCATTCCTACTGAAGAGGCAAATCGATTCCGTAGACGATAACAGATTGATGTCATGAACGAAGTTCACCCGGTGGGCTAACAACACTTGCTCATCTCTTGTGGTAATGATTATTCGGCTTCCCGATTTAAACCAGTCAGGCTTGCCTGCTAATGCCTCAAGCTGTTCTATACGATCAACATCATCTAAAACAACAAGTGTCTTTCTACGACTCATCATGTCTTTCAACATGTTTTTCCCTTCATGAACACTACTAAAAGTGATGTCTTGTTTATTTAACACATCTTTTAGTATCCTTTTTTGAAGCTTCTTTAAACCGGACAAAGAAGGCTGTGAAACTTCCCTTACATTTTCAACAAAGCTTTTTCTTTCGAAAATAGTTGATATTCGATCATAAACAGCTCTGGCTAGAGTTGTCTTCCCCCCACCTCCCATCCCCTTGATTCCGATCATTCGAACATCTTCGGTGCCAATATCTAAAGATGAAAGAACATTTCTGATCCGGGTCTCCATACCCACTAAGTTTTCATCAGTGTTCGAAAGAGTGGAATATTTCTTTTTAAAAATAACATCAACAATTATTTGGATCAGTTTAGATTCATCCCTGTATCATTAATTAAAGATTATATTATTAGCTTGCTCAAAGCGCACATAAACAGTGAGGATTTATAACATAAAAGAATTCACATTTATATAAATGTAGTTATCATGATAAAAACTGAATGAAATCTAATTACCCGTTAGCTGTGGCCTTCAACTCCCACCCAGCCAGATTAGATGCTTCTTTCATATTGTACGAAAGTATAGGCAACACAAGATGAACAATATAGCCTTTATTCAGAACTAAGCAGCAATAGTCAGCTTAGATTAAGTTTACAATAGTATCCAAATGTTACAAGATTAGATTAATGTCAATGCGACAATAATCATGTAAATGTAAAGACAAGACAAGACAAGATCAATGAAATGATCAGAAGAGAAAAGAGAGTGATACAAAAGACTGCACACTCAAGTGTCTGTAACCCTAGATTAAGGGACTTATTAAATAGGAGATTAAGTTACACTAAGACCCCTCTAACGGCTATAAATGACTCATCAGCAGAAATGAGAAAGCTTCAGCAGAAACGAGCTTCTTGGAACTTTAAACCTTTTATTCTTTGTCCATGAATAACCCCTGTAGAATCTCTGCAATGAGCATAACTTGAAAGCCATTAGGAATTGATAGAATGATATGTTTCCCACAGATTGATACTCCAAAATTTAACATTCCCCCTTAATCTGATGGACAAACATATCAAACAATATCAAATTTTCACACAAAAATTTATGCTGATAGACAGGGAGGTTTTAGTGAGTATGTCGCCAGTTTGGTTTGAAGAGCCAATCTTTTTGCACTAATAACCCCTCTAGCAATTTTTCCCTGATGAAGTGAACATCAATTTCAAAGTGTTTTGATCTTTCATGGAAAACAGGGTTGACAGCAAGTTGTAAAGCATATTTGTTATAACAGAAAAGATTAACAGGGAGATTAATATTAGCTTTTAGATCCTTTAAGATTTTTTGAATCCAAATGATTTCACAGTGCAGATAGACATAGATCTATACTCGCTTCGTGGAAGATTTTGAAAGAGTGTTTTGTTTTTACTTTTCCATGAGATCGACAATCATTAAAGAAAACACAATACCCGTGATGATTTTTTGGTTTTCTTGCATTTGGCCCAATCAGCATCGATATATCCTTCAAGATGATTTTCAGAGTTCTTTGAAATTGTACCTTAGACCTTTTCCTGGAGCTCCTTTTAGATATCTCAGGACATTGAGGGCACATTCCAGATGAGATTTCAAGGGAGAATGCATATATTGTGCCAGACAATGAACTGAGTATGAGATGTCAGGTCTTGTGTGAGTGAGATAGATAAGTTTCCCAAGTAACTTCTGATAACCAGTGATGTTGACAAATAAGGGATCATCAGCAGTGGGAATGTATGGAAGGACAGAGTTGGGTTCTATATGAGTGGACACAGGTTTGCACCCAAGAAGGCCAAATTCTTTGAGGAGTTCAAGACAATATTTTCTTTGGGAGAGACAAATGTCATTCCCAGTTTTTAGAACCTCAATGCCAAGAAAATATTTTAGATTTCCCAAGTCTTTAATATGAAATTTTGATTTTAGAAACTCTTTGAATAGGTTTATCTCATCAATGCAGTTTCCAGTAAGAACAATATCATCCACATAAACAAGCAGAGCAATAAACTTGTTATTCTCTGTTTTGGTGAACAAAGAGTGATCATTAATAGATTGAACAAAGTTATTTTCTTTTAAAACACTGACAAGTTTTTCATTCCATTTCCTGGGAGCTTGTTTTAGGCCATATAGAGACTTGACAAGTTTACAAACTTTATTTTTATTGTTCTCATTACAGAACCCCTTGGGAATGGTCATATAGATATCCTCATCAAGATCTCCATACAAGAAAGCATTGTTAACATCAAGTTGAAAAAGAGGCCATTTGTTTTTTACTGCTAAGGGAATAAGACATCTAACAGTAGACATTTTCACAACAGGGGAAAAAGTTTCATCATAGTCTATTCCTTCCCTTTGGTTATAACCTTTAACAACTAATCTAGCATTGTATCTATCAACTTCACCATTGGCTTTATATTTGATTTTAAAGATCCATTTGTAGCCAATAGGAGTTCTATTAGGAGGTAGATCAGTTATATCCCAAGCATGGTTTTCATTTAAGGCCTCAATTTCAGAGTTCATAGCATCAACCCAGTTACTATCAAGGATAGCTTTTTCATAACAGGTAGGTTCAATACTTTTATTAAGGCTAGATGCAAAGCAGTAATTATCTTTGTTAAGATTAGAGTAATTAACAACCTTTTCAACACCATATTTGACTTTTCCTTCTACAATAAAGTCTTTAAGATTACTGGGCAACTTAGAGACTCTGGTTGACCTTCTAGCAGTAGTGGTTGGCAAGCCTCTTTCTTGTTCAAAGATAATCGGTGTTGTATCGCAGAATCGAAGATGCATTAGCAGGATGTGATTCATGTGATATGGTACCCTCAGGGTGTGTATTATCATCTATAGATGTTGCAACCGGTTCGTCAATCCTAGTAGGATGACTTACCATTGTGCCATCATCATAGGATGTCACTCTCCCTTCATCATTGGGACTTATTTGTGAGTCAAAGGAATTTCTGTGATTTAAATTTTTTGGTACAAAAGTTTCAACAAAAGGTTTTGACAAAGTATTTTTCATTTTGAAGGGAAAAACAGTTTCATAAAATTTGACATCTCTGGAGTAAAAGATAATTTTTGTTTCTAGGCTCAAGAGTTTATAGCCTTTCTTCTCATTTGAGTAACCAATAAGGACACTTTTTTCAGACCTACTACCAAATTTATCAGAGATGTTGAGAATGGTGGCATAGCATAAGCAGCCAATGACTCTAAGGAGAGAGAGTGAAGGGTCATGCCCATACACATGGAAGAAGGGGGACTTGCCAGACAGGACTGAAGAGGGTAACCTGTTTATGACATAGGCAGCAGTTAGAACACATTCAGACCAAAGATTTAGAGGTAATTCCCCCTGAAACATAAGGGATCAAGCTACATTAAGGAGATGCCTATGTTTCCTTTCTGCAATACCATTTTGTTGTGGTGTATAAACACAAGAGGTTTGATGTAAAATTCCTTTTTCATGGAAAAAATGTTGAAGTTTATTATTGACAAATTCTGTCCCATTATCACTTCTAAAAATCTTGACATTGTGTTCAAATTGATTTGATAGCATATGAGTAAAGTTAACAATGGAAACATAAACATCATCCTTCCCCTTAAGCATATAAACCCACACTGCCCTGGAATAGTCATCAACAACTGTTAAAAAATATTTGTAACCATCTCTGCTAGTGACTTTATATGGTCCCCATACATCAAGATGGACAAGTTGACCAATTTTAGTTGATTTATGTTCACTTAGAAGGAATGGTTCCCTGGTTTGTTTAGCTTTATCACAAGTGTCACAGAGATGATCAGTTTCAGATGTACTATCAAATTTACGAGTGGGTTTAAGTATGTGTAGGACTTGGTCAGAGGGATGACCAAGTCTTTGATGCCAAAGATTTTTAGAAACATGACAAACAGATATGCAGTTATTAGAAATAATCTTACATGTAGAATCAATATCAAACATATATAACCCATTGTATTGTTTACCAATCCCCACAATCCTTTTTTGATGTAAATCTTGTATATAGCAATTAGATTCATTAAACCCAACAAACATCTTATTGTCTCTAGCAATTTTATGAACAGACAACAGACTAACATTGTACTCAGGAACAACAAGTACATCAAAAAGAGTTAGGTCGTTATTGACCTTTAAATCACTAATTTTAGTAATTAAGGCCTGAGTACCGTTGGGATGTCCAACAGTTAAGCCAAGATTTGAAATGTTAACAACATTGATTAAAAAGTTTTCAGACACAGTCATGTGCTGATTTGCACCAGAGTCAACAATCCAACCAAGACCGATGTTTCCAGATAAGGATTTTGTGTTGTTGTTAAAAAATTTGTTAAAGTTTACATTAAACTTGACACTGCCATTAAAGAAGGTTCCTGAAAAAATTTTACCTGCCAAGTTGGCATTAGCAGATGACACATTGTTGTCATTGAGAAGACTCATAAGTCTGGAGAGTTGTTCATTAGACAAGGAAACAGGAGAGTTGCTTGCACTATTATCAGTGACATGATTAGTTTCAGCAGAAACATTATTACTGCTGAAAGGTTTACCATTAAAATTCCTTTTAACATATCCAGCAGGATAACCAACAAGATCATAACATCTATCAATAGTGTGACCAGGTTTTTTGCAATAAGTACATTTGAGATTCATGTTTGGTCCTCTACTATTTGAGCTGTTACCATTATTAAAACCAGAACCTTTGTTGTTAAAACCTTTTTGTTATCAAAAATTTTCCACCATCGACGCTTTTTGCAAAGCAAAGGTCAGTAGCATTGGGTTTAGCAGAGCTATTCCCAGATGAAACATTTCTGTGAGATTCTTCTCCGAGACAATAGAAAAGCAGTTTTGACATTAGGTAAAGGATCTCTGGTTAAAATATTGCTTCTGATGGGGACATAAGAGTCATCAAGACCCATAAGAAATTGCATTAACTTGATTAGCTGATTATGTTTTTCAAAATGTTTTGCAGCCTTACAAGTGCAGGGAGGCAAGCTGATAATACAATCAAATTGTTTCCATAAAGAGTTAAGGCTGTTATAATAATCAGCAAGAGAGGACCCACTTTGACTAAGAGAGTTTATATTTTTATGCAAATTAAAGATAGCTGAACCATCAACCTTATCATAGGTATCTTTAAGATCATTCCACATTTCATAAGCAGTTTTAGCATATATAGCGCCAGCAAATAGTTCAGGGCTGAGAGAATTATGAATCGAAGTAACCACAACAGAGTTACAAGTATCCCATTGATTATCAAGACTAGGATTCAAATCATCTCTTATGCAAGTACCATCAATAAACCCTAACTTATTACGGTTCCTTAAAGCAAAAGTCATGGCCATATTCCATATTTTATAATTTTCAGTTCCAGTGAGTTTAATAGAAATAATGGGAGTACCATTGGTATTGTTAGGGTGCAAATACAAAGCATCACCAAAGGATAAGCTTTTCTCAGTGGAAGAGCCACCAATATTATCATCACGAATAGCCATAATTCAAGCAATAAGACAGACAGATATAATAAGACAGACAAAGAGTCACAGACAGAGATAATAATAAGACCAAATAGACAGATAAATAAGACCTTGAATTTAAGAAACAACAAGTACCAAGCCTGTGGACTAGGGTAAACCAGAGTAGGTATTCATACCACTCAGAGGTGGCAGATCAAGATGTTATTCTACCCGTTTGCACCCACAAAAACTTAAGTACTGTATGTTTGAAGAAGAGATAAGACTTAGACTTATAGAGAAATATGCAGCAGAAGAACAGATCACAATTACCCTAGATTCACTTAGTCTAGGGCTAATTGTAAGTGAAAGATAACCAGTGATTACGCCAGTAGCAATAACCCCAAACCACCAATTTGTTGCCGAAGAGAATCAATGAGCCTGAAGCTCTGATACCATGTACGAAAGTATAGGCAACACAAGATGAACAATAGAACCTTTATTCAGATCTAAGCAGCAATAGTCAGCTTAGATTAAGTTTACAATAGTATCCAAATGTTACAAGATTAGATTAATGTCAATGAGACAATAATCATGTAAATGTAAAGACAAGACAAGATCAATGAAATGATCAGAAGAAAGAGAAGAGAGTGATACAAAAGACTGCACACTCAAGTGTATCTAACCCTAGATTAAGGGACTTATTAAATAGGAGATTAAGTTATATTAAGACCCCTCTAACGGCTATAAATGACTCATCAGCAGAAATGAGAAAGCTTCAGCAGAAACGAGCTTTTTGGAACTTTAAACCTTTTATTCTTTGTCCATGATTAACCCTGTAGAATCTCTGCAATGAACATAACTTGACAGCCATTAGGAATTGATAGAATGATATGTTTCCCACAGATTGATACTCCAAAATTTAACACATAGCCTCTCTCCATTTTCCAGCAGCCTCCTTCTTTTCGTTTTCGGCAAAGGATTCTTAAACTGCCCCACTTTGTTTGCGGACTTCGGTGGGCTCCACATAAAAAAAAAACAGGATAAACATTCTGCTCGGTCATCTTGTTACATTCCATAATCTTGACAAGCTCATCTAGGCACCAAGATGAAGATGCATATGTCTTGGAGAAAACAATGATGTAAAACCTTGAGTCCTCAATGGATTTGAGGAGTTGCTCCTTGATCGGTTTTCCTTGCTCGATTATCTTATCGTCCTTATAAGTTTCAATGGAATTTCGCTGAAGAGCTTGATAAAGATGGCCAACGAATCTGTTACGGGTGTCCTCACCCCTAAAACTCAGAAACACGTCATACTTAAAGCTCTTTTCAATTGATGAATTTGAAGTAGAAGCCAATGGAAGTAGGACTCAAGCAAGCTGTTGAAAGAGTTTATGTGAAAAAGTTCTAGCAGCAGTGATTTGTTTGTTTGGAAGAAAAATTAGTGGAATGGACTAGAGACACAAAAGCCAATGAAAAAGATAGATAAACATTCGTTCTTGAACTTTATGAAGTGTTTGGTAATTATATATTCACAATTTACAGCAATATATATTTTTCTTTCACAAGAAAAATGATTAGTTGTGATAATTTCTTTTTCTCAAAATATTGTTTCAAAAGCGTTCATTTTTGAGGCTATATTGTTTTTTGATAGTTACGTAAGAAGACTGTATCTAAAACATAAATAAAACTAAAAACACACTACTCATACTACTTATAAAATAGAGGACTACACTTTCTTCATATTTAAAATTTTAAGACCATCATAAATAGAATTTTTAGCAAATACTACCTTATAAGCATTATTTACATGTATCTAAAACACAAATAAAACTAAAAACACACTACTCATATAATACAATTAATACACTATTAAAAACACCACTTCATTTAAAAATATAACTTTTTAACCATAAAATACAATATAATTAAGCTTTCACACATGAATAAACTAAAAATATATTTTTAAGCAAATATAAGTAAATCAGCATAATTTACAAATATCGAAAACACTAATACACTGTTAACAACACTCATTCACCAAAATATACAACTATTTAACCACGATGTACAATTTAATTAAGTTTCCAAAACATAAATCTGAAATCCAGCAATCCAAAACAAAATAACATTTGTTCGCCAAAAAATTTAGTGACAGAGTACCCGCCGCCGCATCGCGTGAGTACCCTGCTAGTATACTTTAAATAGCAAATTAAGTATCATGCATATTGCAAAACTTAATTACTCGTTTTCCAAAACCTTTTGCAAAAATTCACATTTATTGAGCACATATAAAAGGAGTGATTTCGTTTGTTTTGCATTTTTATTTCCATGCTTGGTGCTTCGGTCTAAAAGTGTAGCAGAGCCAGAAAGCAATGTGAACAAGATATGTTCATTTGAAAACATTGGAATGTGGTGGGGACAACAAATGGCTCCTTTTTCTAAAGGAATTTACAAAGAAAAATACCATATGAAAATATCATGATTAAGATTCCTTTTTTCATGAGTGTTGCACATGTAAAATCATGAATAATAAGTTCATATCAAAGTAAGTAGTATTGTGGGTTTTCTTTGTTATTTCATATGAACTTTGCACATATATTTCATATGAAATTCACACATCACATGAACGCCTTTGATTTACAAAATTCAATCAAATAACTTCATGTACTACAATTCATCAAAATAGTACTTTTTAGATATAAAGATAAACTAACCTCAAACACCTTGATCTGGACTTCAACTTGTGCCTATACTTCCCATTCTCCCCATATATATATATTGGCAAATATTCTTGATTAAGAAATATACTGGTAAGTGCTAGTCTATTAACCGAAGAAGTCTGTACTCGAAGATTCTTGGATTGATCATATCATATTTTACTTCGCCATGAACACAAATTTTCCATTGCATACTCTAATGCTAAATACGATGACAAAGAGCTCATAAACATACAAACTCTTCTAGTCATATCTTATTAAATATTTAAATTACATGTCTAACACCATAACCATCTCGAAGTATGTACATATTTTTTAACAAATAGTACTAACTTAATTCTATCGACGTATAATTGTGATTTGTCACATACTTTTTCTTAAAACTAACACATTTATTAGAAATGGTATATTTGAAAGTACACAATGGCTAAAAAGGTATTCAACATTTTGTTGAGGGGTTTCATATATTCATTACATATCTAGCAAAACTAACTCGTTTATAAGATATGGTATATCTTAAAGTACAAAGCGGCTAAATAAGCATTTAACAAGTCGTTGAGGGGCTTCAAGTATAACTAGCAGAACAGACTTTGAAATAAACTTGATTGTTTATAACATGTGTGGTCAATATGTGAAAATCAAAACTTCAGTTTTCTCATGGGTCATCTCTTTACCTAGTTTTGACCCAAAATCTGAACTCAGAAACAAGTAAAATCAAGCTCCGTTTACTTACTAAAATCAACATGCAATGTAACCTTATATATTTAACCATCAAATACACTACTAATCATCCATAAATGGAGCTTCAATTCAACAAAAATTGAAGCTCAAATGTCTTACTATCTATTTAAAGGTTTAAAATACAAATTTAAGGTATAAGCAATAAGTTAGCTTAAATTTCGCCTTATCGCATATTTGATGAAATCATAACTCCATTCTTTAAATTTTTACCAAAATCTGAGTTTCTTATTAAGATTTTGGGGGGGGGGGTAAAATACCTTGGGTCATAAAATATATATGGTATTGCCATAACAGGCCCTTCCAACTTTCTTTTTCTATTTGACAGTACCAGCAGTAATAAACATTGAATAAAAAATCAGTAGATTTGATGAAAGTCAATACTTTAACTAAAAAGTCGCATGTTTTTAGTTTTTGATGATTTTAACCCAAAGATATAATGATACTTTTGTGTATGATCACACATCACTTGTAAAATCTTCATAGATTCATTTGTACATGATCATCTCCAACTTCATATCAAAATACCACCATTGTCATCAAAAAGACAATTGACTTTCTGAAAGAGTCAAATACATTGACTGTACTCCACTAATCAACTAAATTCAGGTTCAAACTCACTTCTACCAATATGATATCCAATTATAACTGTAAGAGTTCTTAAAAAGCTTCAATTTCTTATTTAGAAACACTAAATTCAGGTCTAAAATATGTTTATTAGTAAAAAAGGTCTATACTACAAGTTAAATTTTAAAAAGCTTCTGCTTTTCCGGTATTGAGCCACCTCAGAAACTTCACCAACACTTCTGAAGCAACGAGTGTCAACTGTAATTAAACAATCCCATTCAGACTCTTAGCATCTCAAGATGAGTATATACCAATCCCACATGTAAGACACAGTCGACACTCATTTCTTCTTAGTGGAAGTTTTCTTCGCCTTTTTTATTTTTAAATCCTCCTCCACTCTCCTGTCAAAACAGCAGATTTTTTCAATGTTAAAATCAGACTTGCTGAAGGACAAAAGCATCATTATTGAGCTCAGATCATATTTACATAAAAGTAAAAGTTTAAAATGAAGTTTGTCAGTTATAGAGCAAAACAATGTGCGAAAGTTGAGAGATATATATAAGCAGAAGTACCTTTTTATAGTGAATGTAAGCAGCTTTTCCAGTCATCTCTTGCCCGTTTTTAACGACATAAACCTGAAAGTACAAGAAAATTTTATTTATATCATACAACACATAAAGAGAAGACGCCATCAAAAAGTGGAGTGGCAATTCCTAACATGAAACATGACCCCGACATGGAAATAAACGGGGTTAGGATCTGGTCTAAACAGTTTTTGGGATGTGTTTGTTAAATAGGTTGACCTGCCAACCCGTTTGAGTTTTTAAAAGTTTTAGATTTAACTTATGTTTGTAAAAAGTTGAATGGGTTAAATAAGTAAAATGGGTTAAACAAGTCGACCCGCCCACCAGTTTAGAAAAACGGGTTGAATAGGCGATGTTTGGATTATGTGTAAACGGGTTAGGATTGACATAGTTGACCTACTGCTTAAACATTCGTTATCTGGTTAAGGTGCTCTGAAATGTCAATCCGAACCCACACCCGACCCATATTTGGTTCTAACAGTTTCTTGATTTGAAATGACTAAAATAACAAAACACAAATTTTCCAACTTACCTTCTTCCCATCGCCATTTGTGAACCAATGCCCCGTCCCTTGACCATCCGCTTGAACCCTTCTTTTGCCAGCATCTTTTGTGATCCCTTTCGCAGTATTCACTTTAGGATTCATGAAACCTTGTGACGTTTCTTCAGTCTTTGATTTTCTTGAATTTTTCATTGATGAACTCATCTCAGCTTTACTAGTTCTAGCAGCTTGTTTTGTTTTGTCACCTAAAAATAACAAGGAAAAAAAAAAAAAAAAGCTATTTGCATAAAATCCCTTAATCTATCGGATCATATGACAGAACTAACTTCCATGTAATCGATATTTGATGTACTGGGCTGATAAGAACCTCTATCTTCTGTATTCAATGGGAAAAAATTGCACAAAGGAGTTCGAACTAGCTCTTGAATCCTCAAATCACTATGGAAAAAATACTGATGAGCTGGCGGGCTAGGGTCACCCAAATCTACTACACTGTCCATAACATGACTATTACGGTTACTTTTTTCTTTCATGGAACAAAAATATTCCTCATAGACCTCATCTCGTGCAGGTGTCAGGATATGAAAACTCTTCTCTTGTCTAAAATCTTCCCATAAATCTTTTCTGTCTGAAGTATAGAGTGATTCACTTAATTATCTCGGCTGATTTAAACCTAAACTTTTTCCCATATTTAAATAAGGTTCTAACTTGGTGCAGGCTTTGTAGCAGCAACTTTACTGACTGAATGGATATCAGAATCAGAGTCGGAATCAATTAACTAAAACTTTCTAAGAGGACTAACAGTCAGCTTTGGAAACGGTTGTTTGCTGCAGCTTGTGATTACGGATTCTGGAGCGTTTGAGACAATTTGCTTTCTTTTTCCTGATTGTTTGGTCAAAACACCAAGTCCGTTAAGCGAGAATTTGGAATGGTTAGAAACTGAATGGTGTTGTGTCGAAACATTCTCATCTGCAGTTCAATAATAATAACCACTAGATAAGGGAATTATAAACTGTGATGATAGATTACAGTATGTGTTACAAACTAGGACGATGGATTATGGAAACAGAATCCCATTTTGGATATTTCAAGTATCAGAATATATTTGTAAAATTTACAATTTTTTGTATATGTTAAGACAGCAGTAAGGGTGTACAATAATAGCGTTTTTAAAAAGGGCATGTAAGTTATAGCCAAAAGGCACCAAATCCAAAATAAGACAGACTTGCTACATCATTATAAGATTAACTAAGTTGTCAAATAATATATGTGGTATGAAAATGAGGAATGGAAGAGGTAAATGGGGTATAAAGAGTGAAGCATGAGAGAGGTTTAGAGATGCCACGGGGTGATGTGGCGAGGGAAAACACGAGTTGTGGTAGCAGTAGGTGCTGGAGCAAGGGAAGTAAAAAGTGTGTGAGTGTGTACCGCAGATGAAGTAGGTATCTAGACCTTGGGTGCGGGAGGCGTTTGGGCCAAGGAAGGGCAATCTGTAGATGGGACGCTGGAATGGACCGAATCAGAATTGGAAAGAGTGGGCCGAGGAGATGACAGGAGACACAGGTTCAGGTGGAGATGGATTGGGAAGAGGGTGGGGAAGTTTCGGTTTGGGGGTCTAGAAATGTGTAAGATGATGAAAGCTAAAGGCTTGTGGGAGCATCGGAAAAAGATCCTTCATGAAAATAAGCAGAGCCTGCAAACTATTCAGCTTGACAAGAAGTTACTAAACTTGATTGTGTCGACTCGTCTATAACCAATTAGTTCCAGATAATTAGCCTAGGAGATCGTTTGACAAATTTGGGATCAAAGGTTCTTGATGAAAAGCAGGTTAATGGTTTATGTGATAAGTTTGCTTCGCCATTAGAGGGTGTTTGGGGTTGTTTAGATTTTAGAAACAAGATATAATCGGTTTTTTTAGTGTTTGGACAGAGTCTAAATGATTGTGATGTATGAATGTATGGATTATGTAAGAGCAAACTACTGAGTTTCAAAGTTGCTTAATCAAACTGATTATCTAACTCTGATTATTTTACCTCAGCAATACCAAACACTAGCACAATTGAAGGAGTCCTATAAGAAACTGTTGATTTGCTTATTGGAAATGATAAATTGCTCATTGCTTAAAACAACTTGCTTCATCACTAAAATCAAATAACCATGTTTGGATAAGCAATCCTAAATTCTAAAAAACTATATCAAACCCCGCAATAATCATATTAACAAACAAACTCAATAAAACTATCAATCACCAAAATAAGTAATCCCTTTTACCTTTAGCATTATTATATCCTCCGGTGACAAAAAATCCTCGATGTCATCATCAGCAACAACCACCAAACCCGAACCCGAACAAAATTCCCACGGTACTCTTACCATTACCCAAACCCGAAACCAAATCCACCATACCCAAACTACACCCTCGCCTTAATCGCTTCAATCTTGGCCGTACTACCTCATCAACATCATCTGAATCAACAACAGTAAGCGTCTCAATCTCAAACTCCTCGTCATTATCATTACCATCAACAACTGTCTTCACATCAGAAGCTAACAGAACAACTTCCAAAACCCGATTCGATGTATTATTCGGTGTGATTTGGGGTTCGGATGTATCGAAATCGAAATCGAAACCTAATGAGAAGGAAGGCGCTTCAAAATCACCCATTATGCTTAATTGATTATTAATATTGTGAATTGAAAGTGTTTAGGGTTTGATTAATGTGGTTATACGATGGATTTGATTTATTACACAATAGACACAATGAAGTTATCAAGGGTTACTCGTAAGTCCATCCACCCACAACATACAGAAAAAAAGTCCAGTTTTTCGTTACTGTTAGAGTTCAAAACAATGTAATTGCCTGCCAAACTCATCCCGATAAGAAATACAGAATCACAAATGTTGTTTTTTCTCTTTATGAAATGAATTCGAACCTACTAAAAAAAGCATTAGTGGTGTTTAGGATTGCTCTTAATATCATTTTGAAACGGCAAATAATCAGTTTATTTTAGTTGTTTGGACAGATGTTAACTAATTGAGAATATTTTTAGACAAACTATTTCAAAGTTGCTTATTCATACCAATTCCGATTACTTTTTTTTTTGGTAACCATGATTTCCGACCTTTTGGCCGACTAATCCACGGGGTTTGAACCCACCGCCACACAGACTCGAACCAGGTAAAACCCCCTCCCTTTTCAAAAGGTTGGCGTGGCCACTTAATGTTGTTTGCACATTGCAGGAATTGAACTTGAGACCTCACACATTTTTAGAGTGATAGTCACAAGCCTTTTTGCCACTAGGCTACCCGTAAGTGGTTAGAACAAGAAGAAAAAAAAGTCACACCAGCGAGTTGGATTCGAACCTTCGTTATTCATCTCAAACGAATAAAGTTATCCGGCTGCCTATTTGATAATCAGCATTTCCAAACACTAGCACAACTTAAAGTTACCTACGAAAAACTGCTTATCAAAAGTTTTATATTTGCTAGTAATTCACAAACGAAATCAAATAGTAAGCAGTTTGGATAAGCAATCCCTGAAAACTATATGAAACCGCAATAACCAGATAACAATATATAACAATCCCCTAATCATCAAATCAAATATCAAAATGAATTGAATATATGTATTACCTTGAGCTTCATCATTAAAAAAGAATGCAAGTCTTCTGTTGTCATTCTTTTTTTATAAGCAATTGATTTCAAAGGGAATTAACGAATTAGCTGTTTTTATGGGAAGAGGGTTCTGTTCACAAATAATGGAGAATCAAATACGGGTCGGGTTTGGGGTTATATGTCACAACACCTTAACCCGAGCACGATAATGATGAGTTTGAATGATACATAAGAGGTCCTTTACCTCTTTCCTTTTGTCCCTTTTATTATAGACTTTTCCCTCCCTTGTTTTTTATACTTTCAAATGTGGATAGCTTTATAACAAAAGTTCAATATAGATCTTATATTTTCTAAAAATCCAATTGACCAATCATGTATATAAAATAAATAAACTTTCACCTTTTTATTTAAATTAAATATCTCGCAAAAAGTTAATCGTTACGCAAAACGAATCATACCATCGCAATGAGAATTAAATAATCTTTGTATAGGCGGGCACTTCGATATACTTTCGACAAACTTTTTTTTTCAATTATGTCTCGAAAAATCACATATGATTTGTGATTTCAGAAATCAAACATGTGATTTATGAGTGATTTTTTCAGAAAAAATAAATAAATAAATAAAAATAAAAATAAAAAAATTCATCGAAAATATATCAAAGTGCTTGTCTACTAAAAAAAAATTTTAAAAAATACTCGTCGTGATGATGCATTTTTCTTTGCTTGACGAACTCGAATACAACCGCTATCCTTCTAAGCATCCAATATCCTTCGGTAGTTCAACAACTCGAATACAACCGCTGAGATCAAAACTGTTTATACATCTCATCTTACAAATGATGTTCGGAATTTCTTGTAAAAGCTTACAGTCTGTTAAGATTAGCGTCTCTAAAGATTCTAACTGGCCAAGATCATTGGGTAACTTCTCAAGAAGCAAACATGACTTAAGTTTGAGATATTTCAGATGTTTCAACATACAAATGCCATCTGGAAGATTTTTAATCTCTACAGATGAAAAAGTCAGCTCCTCTAGACATTCTAACCGATCAAGGTCCATGGGCGCTTCTGAAATAATGCCTTCAAGTTTAAGCTTTCTTAAACATTGTAAACTACAAGTACTTCTTGAAAAGCTCTCAAGATTTGTACAAACACACAAACCTATAGAAATAAGAATTTCAAGATTTCCAAACGATGAATCTTCATCTTCTTTATAAAAACATGAAAACTGAAATTTGGGAGAATCGCTGTCTGTGTGCAATGGGCATACATTTTTGGGCTTTGCAATCAGATGTAACTCAGATAAAGAACCAGCCTCAGCTGGTTGATGCCGTTTGTCAAACACAAAAGACTTAAACCTCCCACAACCACTTAAGTCTAAGAAGAGAAGATTTTTCAGACATCCAATGGGAGCATTAATTTCCACCAAATCATAACTATTTTCAAGATTTAACCTTTTGAGATTTGGAGAGTCAGCCCAAGGTCAAGGGTCCTCAACTTTGAATGACAGAAGTCGACCACTTGAAGCTTTACACTTTCAGCAGGCATTTGAAGTTCCACCAAATCATTACAGCCTTTGAGTGTTAGTCTCTAAAGATTCGGACTGTTCCCAAGGTGAAGGGCCTTCAACTTTGAATGATTGAGGGCAAGATATTTGAGCTTTAGACTATCATCAGGCATTTTAAGCTCTACCAAATCACTACAGACTTCGAGTACTAGCGTCTCAAGATTCGGAGTACTCCCGAGGTGAAGGGTCTTCAACTTTGAATCAGTAAGGTCAAGACATTCGAGCTTTAAACTTTCAGGAGGCATTTGAAATTCTACCAAATCATGACAGCCTCTAGTATTAGCTTCTCAAGATTCGGAGTACTCACGAGGTGAAGGTTTGTCAACTTAGAATGACTGAGGTCAAGATGTTTGAGCTTTAAACTTTCAGCACGCATTTGAAATTCTACCAAATTATAACAGCGTTCGAGTTTTAGCGTCTTTAGATTCGAAGTATTCCCGAGGTGAAGGTTTTTCAACCTTAAATGTCTGAGGTCAAAATGTTCTAGCTTTAAAGTTTCAGGAGGCATTTGAAATTCTACCAAATCATGACAGCCTCTGAGTATTAGCTTCTCAAGATTCGGAGTATTCCCGAGGTGAAGGTTTTTCAAATTTGAATAAGTGAGACTGAAATATTCGAACTGTGAATGATGATCAGCAGGTATATGAAGCTCTACGAAATCCTCACAACCCTCAATAGTCAATTGCTCAAGATTTGGAGCCAACCTAAGGTCAAAGGTCCTCAACTTTGACTCTTTGATAGTGAGGAACCTTAGCTTATGAAAAACCTAATTAACATAAGTACAAAAAACAATTAATATGGGTGCAGTAACAAACCAATAGATATATAGGATCATTATGAATCATGAAAAACAACAAATTAACCATTATTCTACCTTTTCTTCTCCATCTTCCCAAAGTTGAAAAATATCGTTGTGACTTATGTAAAGTTCAACAAGATATTTTCCTTGAAATGTATTCGGTAAACTCGAAAAAGGAAAACCAGTCCAACTCATATATCTTAAGGAACTTGGAAGGTATTCGCTAACTTTATCAATTTGAACACTATTCCTCTTAAAATAACCCCCTATGTGAATAAATCTAAGATCCTTCATATTTGCTAGACCTTTTACTGCAATTTCAGCACTGAAATCCCATGAGATCCATAAGTATAGACATTTAGTTGCTTGGGTACCCTGAAATTTAAAAAAATAAAACCCCTTACTTTTTGTCGGAACCCTAAATTTCCAAAACGCCCAAAATCACTGATCAATTTTCGAATTGAGAGTGAATGAAGATGATATAAAATTAATTGAATGATAATTTGATTCGAATTAATGAATTTTTGAGTAAATATTTGTTAGCCTTAATAGTTTTTAATAGAAGTGATGGTCATTCACATTTAGGAACTTTGTAACGTGTGTTAGATATCGTACTAGAATAGTCAACGGGCTCATGGATTGGACTAAGCTAAACGGGTATTAGTTTAGTTAAGCTAGCCTTATATCAATCCATGTCCAATCCAATCCATACGAAGCCCATACAAGGCCCATGGCCAAGCCTTAGGGCATCTAGTACTTGTACTATAAATAACCCTCAAAGTCTCAATTGAGGGGTGTGCTTGAGTGTGTGTGTGTGTGTTTTCTTTGGAATATACAACATCTTGTGTTCATCTCTCTCTCTACACATACACGGTTTCATATATTCAAGTCACCATCTTTCCATCTTTGTTTCTTCATTTCTATGCTTAGTTTGTGTTTGTGTTTCACGTGTTCTACGCGTAACGTGGTATACTCGTGTGATAAGATTTGGTATAAGTGATAAGGTTGATATATTTAAGGTCCTACAATTGGTATCAATCGCCTAACAATGGTTTAGGAGTGTTTGTGTTACGTTTTTATTAAAGCTTTTCAAAGAAAGTTGCGTTTTTTCCTATAAACGTGGGCTTTTTTGTTTAAAGTTTTGATTTTTACGTGGTTTTAAGGTTAAAGTTGTAGACTTTATTGATTTTTAAGTGTTTTGGAAGAAGTTTGTGAAAAAGAAATCAGTCGAAAACGTGTTTTTGGGTGAAAAATTCGTGTTTTTACATTTCTGGGCATTCCTACGCGTAAGCATACTTTTTGGTCAAAACCCTATTCTTACGCGTAAGGAAAGTCAAAACCATAATCCTACGCGTAAGGTCTACGCGTAAGAATTTCTGTTTTCTACGCATAAGCTTTATGTGCAGATTCTTCGAGCTTCAACGGTTACTTAGTGTTTCCCTCACTTGGATAAGTGTGTGGAACACTTCGACTTTGGATATCTCTTACACTGTGATAGTGTAAAGGATTTTATGGGCAAAACCCTAGTTTTTACGCATAAGCTAAAAACTTACGCGTAACATTTCTTTTGCCTAAGCATTTTCTTACGCATAAGCAAATCCTACGCATAAGGATTCTACGACTAAGCTTTTCGTTTTACGCATAAGCTAAGGTTTCTCAAGTCTACGCGTAAGCTAGGCATCCTACGCATAAAGATCCTACGCTTAAGCCTGTTGCCTATGCCTAAGCACCATCGTCTACGCGTAACTTCTTCTCTCTACGCCAAAGGATTTTTTTCCAAAAAAAATAAATAAATAAAAAATAAAATTTACGCGAAATTCAAAAAAAAAAATTGGCGGGAAAATTTGAGTAAAATTTAAATTTTAGGGGAGTCTAAACGTTCAATTTTTACGCGAAATTCAAATTTTGATATAACTTGGAAAATTTTGGTCAAAAATTCAAATTTTTAGGCCCAAATTCAAAAAATTTCGGTCAAATTTGGCGTCAAAATTGTCTAAACTCAAATTTTTCATACAACCTTAGAATTGATTTTTACTGTGAATTTCAAATTTTGGGAGAGGAAATTGTTTATGCCTAAGAACCAAGTTCACGAGTACGACTTTCAGCAAAACTTCAAACGGCAATATCTTATTAAACACAACTCCTTTATCGTTGAATCGATCCTACATCAACTTTATCTCACATACCTTCATCAATGGCAACTGAGCATGATCGTCTCAAAAATGTTTTCAAAAATGTTATTGCTTCATACAACAATGAATTAAACATTTGTCCCACTACACCAAATAACAACAACCAATGGATTTCATCGTATAATCCGCAGTTTGCTCAACCGAGTATGCATATGGGTCAAGGAGGACAAATGGTTGATGTTATTGGGAATCAGCATGGATTTGCTACGGGTATACAAATGGGGAATCAGATGCAATATGCAGGGCATTTTGTTGGACATCAGAGGGGTTAGATTGTGAATCAGAATATGGGATATCAAAATGGGAATAACTGTTTTATGACTTCGGTTCAGAATGCTACCTCCGAACCTCAAAGCAAAGATTCAAGTCCTTTTGATTCAGAATGCAGTTTCAAACCAATACCGAGTGTAGCAAAGCTCAAGTACATGTTGATGTTAGCACAGAAAGAAGAGTCGGGAATTGAGTTGACTGATGAGGAATATGAATTCATGAATCGAGGACGGGCAGATAAAGCAAACGATACTGCAAACTCCAGTCATACAATCATTCAGCAGGACACAACATCAAGTGGTACTTTTGACACACCTCCCGTCTATGATACAGATCCACTCAATGAGGTACCAAATTATAGTAATGTTGCTAATTCGTATACTCATGAAAAGCCACATTCTGTGTCTCCCGAACCTTATTATGACACATATGTGGGGGAGCAAGTTAATAGCAATGTTAACTCTGAAACTCCATATATGGATCCTAATGGAGGTCAAGGTGAAGAGAATGGTGCTAATGATGAAGAAACACGTGCTTATTTTGAAACATTAATCAATAACTGTGGCATTGAAATCGAGAAAGTTAAAACGGTCATTCGCGAAGTTAAGGCCGCGAATGCTAAATTGACCGCCGAGCTTGAGAGTTACAAGGAGAACGCAAAAGCTTTTGAATTTCATACAAACAAAGTATCATAATTAGAAATTGGTTATCGAGATTCCGTTTTAAGAGAACAACAATTGCAACTCAAGTATGACACGCTTGATGTTAATTTGAACTTGAAAATAAAATATTTAAACAAGGAAATTTATGATCTAAAAGACCAACTTTCTAAACAAAAATCAACGTATTCTGATCTTGAAAAAGAGAAGAAAAGGTTGATAACTGATTTTTCAAAACGAGAAGATTCTCTTCTTAATGGAATTCTTGATAAGAATGAAAAGATCAAAAATTTGGAAAATTTGCTTGTTACAACGGGTCATTCAGCCAAATCAACCAATATGATCATTAATCAAGTTAATCCGTATTATCATACTACTCAAAAAATGGCTCTTGGTAACAAACCTCCTTGTTTCCTCAAGAAAGCTCAGAAAGAACAAAATGTGTTGAAAAATGGAAAACCTTTGCATGAACCAATAATTGTACATGATTCTCTTGAAACGTTAGAACTATCTGAGGAGAGTAGATCAAAAATGAAACAAAAACATCCGGAAATCAAACCAATTGATTATAACAAATGGAACAAAATTAATGGTATTTCTTTTGTTTCTCAAATAGAACAATCAAAGTTTTCCATAACACCCAATGTTTCAAACAAATTGTCAACACCAGTTTCAAAATCAGTTTCAAAACCAGTTGTTGTCTCAAAATCTCTTTCGAACATTGAACAAATGTCTTCAAACAATCCTTTTAACACAAGTGATGCAAGAAGTATTTTAGAAAATGTGAAAACTAGAATTGCGGATCTTCAAGAGACCGTTAAAACTAAAACCAATATTACAACAAACATCTGGTTTAATAGTTTTGATAATGAAAATAAAAAGTTTTTTGAAATGAAATTGCCCTCACCGAATAACATCAACTCAAGGGTAATTCATTTTGAACAAGCATTTTGAAAGAAACAATGACTTTGTCAAGGACCATAAATCCTGTAAAGCAAGCTAATGAAAGTGTTAAACACATCAAAGTTTTGGAAAATTTAAATGATTCTCTCTTCGAAGATGTTCTGACTACTGATATTATGTCAATTATTTTACAAACATATTCGTTTAAAGATCATGAAAGACTACAGTCTGAGACCTCCGAAATTGTTTCAAAATATGAAAAAGCTCTTGAAAAACTTGAAAAAGAAAACGTGTCCTATTTTAAACAGCTTGATCGAAAAATCGAGGAATGCAAGTATGACAAACTGTCGTATGAGCGTGCCTACAAGGACATGCAAGAGCAAAATGATCTTTTGAGAGCTCAACTGGGAAGTCTAAAAGGAAAGGCTGTGGATTCTAAGATTACAAAACCATTGACTAAGGATAAAGCAAATGTTCCCAAACCGGTTTTCAAACCAAAAATGTCTATTTCTCTGCCTCCTCCAAAAGTCAATGAGAAAAATGATTTATCAAAACCAGTCACTCCATCTGCCTTGCCTAAACAAAATGTTGAAAAAGGAAAAGCAGTTGCTGAAACACCAAATGTGATTACACCTAGCCTTTCTAGGAATAGTACACGGAATGTGACCAAAAATCCAGTTAAAGAATCTGTCGGTTCTAACGACATGGTCCAAAATCAATATCTAGAAGAAGCTAGGAAAAAGGCACAGATTCAAAAAGACGGAATTTTAGGTGAAACATCTAGGATGATGAATTCTATGAGAAATCAAGGCAATGCTAGTAGTAGTAAACCATTACCTAGGAACACTCTAGAAATGACTAGGGATTGGCTTGCATCTAAGAATAGTTGCGCAAATGCAAATGCTATGCACGTAGAACACAACACTAGAAACTCCGAGTCTTTTCCGAACAAGAAACAATTTTCAAAATACTGTAGTGACACAGTTAAAGTTGCTGTTTTAAACAAGAATATTGAATTTATCTGTACTACATGTAAAAAATGTGTCTTTTCTTTTACCAATCATGCATGTCTCACAATATCTCAAGAAAGATAATTCTCGTGCCAAGGCACAATCCACTAAGACACCAAATTGAAACAAGCCCGTTGATAAAATGTCAAACAAAAAGAAACCTAATAGGTGGATCTCTTCAGGACATAGTTTTTCTAAAACTGAGTCTTCCGCTGCATCTGAAAATAAAACAACTCCTAGATCTCACCTTAGGTGGATTCCCACGGGAAAAGTTTTCAACAAAATAGGTCTTAGATGGATTCCCACAGGAAAGATTTTTTATAATTGCACCAACACAGATAATAGTGACAATCATCAGGATAAGGAAGTAGAAACCATTACAACCGTTGATAGTGATCACCCTCAGCGTGAGGAATCAAATACTTCTAACACTGTTATTTGTGAAATCTCTTCGTCTTTGGTTGCAGGTGATTCAAATATCTCAGAACCCAGCTCATCAGAGGGTTCCAATTCTGTAAACTCTTCTTCATCATTCTTTCTATCTTCTATTGTTGATTTTCCTTTTCTTCTATAAAATCAAAAACAAAATACAAAATTAGAAAACTTTCAAAAAATACAAAAACAAATAAAATCAAAAATCCAAAAATATTCTTCTACGACATGTCTCTCGTATAATCGATATTCATGCGTTTCTAGAAATGTCATTCAACAATGATACAGACATGTACAGATGCTTGAGCGAGAGTTCATTATGTTTTCTAAAACATGTCGTTTCTCAAAAATTCTTCAAAATAATGGCTTTCGTATACTTCAGTACGAAACCCGGACTTCAACATAGTGGCTTCTGGACACATCAGTTCAGGACCCGAACTTTAAAGAATGGAAAGTGCTACGCAAAATTTATTTTCATAAATATCGAGCACTTATCCTAAAACAAATGAAGGTAATTCTTCTTCAATATCTTCAAACGATTTTTTAAAAATCTCCATCTTGCGTACCATTGATTCGAAATGTTTCAAAAAGATTTTTCAAAATCTCTCACATTTGGTACCAAGATAACTCCCTCTAAACCCTTAATTGATTCTAAATTTTCTATATGAAAAATATGCTTTCGTTAAGGGGGAGTATAAAACAAAAAAATTGTTCCAAAATTCATGCTTAAATCAAATTCGTTTGTCTCCCCAAAAGATTCTAAAAATGTTGTTTAATCCGTTGATATAAAAAATATCACGAATATGCTATTTTTGAGGGGGAGAAACGTGATTAAAAGGTGATCAAAAATGTTTTATGATGGGTGTTTGAATCTCAAATGAGCTCTACTCAATTGTAACCAATGAATTGACGATAAAATACTATCAGTACTAAAAAAGACTTGTTCTTGGACGGGTAATAATTTCAAGCTGGTCTAACCAGTGATGTAAGCATGTCTCGAATAGGACTTGTTTAAGTAGAATGTACCATTTCGAGAAACTTTCTTTGGATTTGACCAGGCCGGGTAATAATTTCAAGCTAGTTCTCTAGTGATGTAAACGTGACTCGAATCGGTCTTATTAATTGAAAGTCGATCAATTCAAAAAGTGTGAACTCTACCCTCTATGTGCAGATTTCTGTTAAAACTTATAAGCACATGTGAAGGGGGAGTGTTTCTGAAAATTTAAAACTCTCGGAGTGTCTCAAACATGTTTTCAATCATAAACACTTTGAGAGATTTTTAAGAAAATATTTTATGGCAACATGGGACAGTCATGGAGTTATAAGGTGACTAAGGATAGGAATATCCATCCTATGATCCGCCAGAGCCGGAGGGATCTACCCAAGGACACCACCAATAGTTAGTATTATAAGTCCTTAGGTATGATTGAAAAAAGGAGTAATGTGAGAAAGGAGAAAGAAGGGGTTGAAGAATTAAAAAGAAATGTAATGAAAAGGGTGAAAAGAAATAGCCCTCCATAATCAACCTTAGGGCATAAACCGGGTTCAATTCATATGCTACTGGTTATCACAAAGATGACACTGGTATTGAAGACAAAGACATCATGGACCTAGCGACGCACTGCACTAAACCTTCTAGCCACTCAATTCCTCTTAAAAGGATTTGTTTCATTCTCACTGGGAACCCTAAATAATCTATCGACTTTCTCTTAGAGATCGTTGGTATTGAAGAAGGAGACCCTCTCCCTAGTCTCCGCTTAGGAAAACCAAAATGCACTAATCGAATCTAGAGCCACGAGATTCATCAAAAGATCTCATAGGAACACTTGACATGACATCGCTTGTTGTTCATCAATAAGGACACAAGTGATATATTCTAGAGTCCTACGAAGATCTTAGCAATCTGCCAGAACATTTATGAGAAGTTTCACTTCTGGATCTTCTGATTGAATGGAAACCCTCGCCGTGGTCAACATCAAGCAGCCATGACAGAGGTCACTTCGTAAATCCTCGTGGATTACGCTTAGTGTGTCTCAAACGTCTACAGGGGGGTGATGCTTCGGTGTACTCAGTGACTCATTCCAATCGTAGGTGTACTCTCGCACATCGCTATCTCACTTGTGGGACTACCGTGAACGCCTTTGTAAGAATTTAGAGGTGTGTTTCACATCTGGCTGTTAACACCCTCGAAACTCAAACTTGTAAGTGCCGGAATCCGCTTATTACTAACCAGTTTTTTATGTTTTCTTCTTATGGAAGCTCCGGAGCGGATTGATCGTGCAAATTCTCCACATGCTCATACCAACATCACAACACATGAAAGTTCTCACAAAATCAATGGCTACACAAAGTTAAAGATGATTCTTTGTCAATGTCAAAGAATCTACAAAGTTAAAGGCAAGAGAACTTCATCATTGGAAATTCAAAGTCAAAAAGAAGTGTGAGCATGGTGGAGAAAGAAGTGGAGATACCTACACCAACTAAGTTGACAACGGCAGACAACCACATTAACTGATCACAAAGCATGAAGGAACAAAGAATCAAGACTATTCTGTATCTACATGCAAAGTTCAAGCTCAAGGAAAGTAAAGATCTTAACAAGTGGAGCATCTTTTGAATGACCACCCCTTAGGGGGAGATTGTTAGCCTTAATAGTTATAATAGAAGTGATGGTCATTCACATTTAGGAACTTTGTAAGCGTGTTAGATATCGCATTAGAATAGTCAACGGGCTTGTGGATTGGACTAAGCTAAATGGGTATTAGTTTAGTTGCTTAGCCTTATATCAATCCATGTTCAATCCAATCCATATGAAGCCCATACAAGGCCCATGGCCAAGCCTAGGCATCTAGTACTTGTATTATAAATACCCCTCAAAGTCTCATTGAGGGGTGTGCTTGAGTGTGTGTGTTTCTTTGGAATATACAACATCTTGTGTTCATCTCTTCTCTACCACACGTTTCATATATTCAAGTCACCGTCTTTCATCTTTTGTTTCTTTTATTTCTACGCTTTAGTTTGTGTTTGTGTTTCACGGTTCTAACGAAAGTAACGCGGGTATACCGTGGGTGATAAGATTTGGTATAAGTGATAAGGTTGATATATTTAAGGTCCTACAATTGGTATCAATCATTTAACAATGGTTTAGAGTGTTTGTGTTACGCTTTTTATTAAAGCTTTTAAAAAGAAAGTTATGCTTTTTTCTATAAACGGCTTTTTGTTTAAAAGTTTGATTTTTACGCGGGTTTTAAGGTTAAAGTTGTAGACTTTATTGATTTTTAAGTGTTTTGGAAGAAGTTTGTGCAAAAGAAATCAGTTGAAAACGTGTTTTTGGGTGAAAAATTCATGTTTTTACATTTCTAGGCATTCCTATGCGTAAGCATACTTTTTGGTCAAAAACCTATTCTTACGCGTAAGAAAAGTCAAAACCATAATCCTACGCCAGAAGAATTATAGTGTTTTCACGCAATGCTTGGTGCAGATTCTTCGAGCTTCAACGGTTACTCAGTGCTTCCCTCACAGGATAAGCAGTATGCCCAAAACCTTTCCGGCATTCCATAATCTTAACAAACTCTTCCAAGCACCAAGATGAAGAAGCATAGTTCTTGGAGAAAATAATAATGTAAAATTTTGAGTCTTCAATGGCCTTAATAAGCTCATCACTTATCATTTTCCCTTGCTTAATTTTCTAATCATCTTTGTACGTTTCAATACCTTTTTGTGTAAGAGCATGATATAGATGATCAACAAAGTTCTTTCGAGTGTCTTCGCCTCTAAATCTTAAGAAGACATCATACTTGAAGTTGTTTTGAATGGATGAACTTGAAGTGGATGCCATTAAAGTTATAATCGAACAAAGTACAATAATAAGTGAATACCTAAGAAACTTGATGAAATGAATAGTTTCCAAAAGAGGTTATACTAATAATTACAGAAAGTGGACAAAAACTTTGCAAAGTTGATGTTGCTATGAAGGATCAATGGTGAATGTGAACGTGATCTTTTTGTGTGGAAAAACTTTGGAATGAGAGATGGGGTCACAAAAGAGACCCTTTTCGTACAAACAAACATAGAAAAAAGACCCATAAGAATGCTTTTTGACTAGGCTTGTTTTATTTAATATTCACCATTGTAGTCGTTCCTTTCCTGAATATTTTAATAATTACTTGTTATTTAAAATTTTCCATATACACAATCAATACCAGACATGTATTACTGCCATCAACATATATACATGTCATATATGCATAAAACTTTCACCAAGTGGTATATTGATATCAGCTATACTACTAGATAATAAGATGACCTCACCTCAATGACTTTCTATATATCTGTTATCTCAGTAACAGGTCTTCAATGTTTCAGATGTGGGTAGTTTCTTTTTTTTTACGGTTACATGGGTTTTCGATTTGACATTGCGAGCCGACTAATCCCATGGCGACTACCCTTTTGGATAGCCCGGAGTCTGCGCAGATGGACCTCCGTGGCCTCAAGGGGATTAAATTTCTCCTCCTTGGATTCGAACCCTTGACCTCCTCTTTGGAAGGCTGGTATTCCTACCGTTGGGTCACCCGCTTGTGGTTAGATGCGGGTAGCTTTTACAACTTGTTTATGATAGTTACATTACTTTTGAAACCATACTAATTTTTTTTTTTTAATTTTAAACATGATAATGATAGTATCCAAACTTTTTGATAAAGGAGCATGCAGTTTGACTTTTTTATAAAGTCAAAGTCATTAAGTTGAGATCAATCACCAAAATAAATCAATAAATAATCTCATATTAACAAACAAATATTAATCACTTTAACAAATCGATCACCAAATAAAAGAAATACTTTTACCTTTAAAACAACTTGTTTAATCCTAAATCCTAAAAACTATATCAAACCGCGATAATCGAATTAACAGCCAAATTAACTATCCTAAACAAACATTAATCACCAAAATAAAGAATTACTTTTACCTTTAGTATTATTATCCTCCGGTGACAAAAAATCCTCAATATCATCATCATCATCAACAACCACCGAACCCAATCAATCAACTGTACTCTTACCAGAACCCAACAACCCTCTATCCTCCACCCATCGCCATTTGTGAACAAATGACCATCCGCTTGAACCCTCTTCCCATTAAAACAGCTAATTTGAATGAAATTTAACAAAGTATCCACTTTTTTACCGGGTCATCATTTTGACCCGCTTTCTACCCAAAACAAACCACATTTTGGGGGTTTTTCGAACTCCTTGTGGTAGTGTAGCAATTAATTATGATACAGTAATTAAACCATCAGTTATAGCCTATGACCAATTATTTGACCTTCAATTATTATGCCTAACAAATATTCAAATTTGGAGGTATGACATAAGAGGTCCTTTAACTCTTTCCTTTTCTTCATTTCTCACCCCTTTTAGTCTTGTGGCCAAAGTGTGAAAAACCAAAACTTAAATAAAATACCAACTTCATTTTTCTGGTTGTCTTCTTTGACCCACTTACAAGTTACAACCAAAGTATGACCTGAATCATATAACTGACCTAGTTTAAGGTCATGAACTACAGAAACTGAGTTCCAACATTAACCAATAATAAACTCAAACTTAACATTGAAGACCAAATGAATTTACTATATGCAAAAATATGTGTAGTTAGAATTAAAAAACCTTTCTCTCTATTCCAACAAACCCCTAACTACTTTCCTTCCATTTTTCACCATTAAAAAACCTTGAAAATCCTCAATTACACTGGTTCTTGATCGTAATTCACAATTCTAAACCGTGTGATCAATATAGTTTTTAATTCTACACCGATCGATATGAATTTCCCCAATTTCTATTTCTACCATGTTTTTGAATTCCTACCAAATTTTGTTTTTTCAATTCCTTTTATATATATATATATATATATATATATATATATATATATATATATATTTTAAACGGCAATTGTGGCTACATGGCCCCTAGCCCAAGGTAGCGAGGCCACACAACCAAAGTTGGTCCACCCCCGTAAGGCAATGGCACCTTCCCTTTATGCACGGAGGAAACCCCCTATCGCTCTAGACAAGACTCGAACTTGAAACCTTGCCTAGGAGGGTAAAACCTCCATACCGTAATTAGAGGCCCATTGGTTCAATTCCTTTATAATATTACAATCAACACCAACCGTCAAGTTTTCAAAGAATATTGAGTTGTTTAAATGGTCCAATTGTACTTAATCATGTCACCTAAATGAAGAACATCTAAAAGGAAGAAAACTGTGCCTAATAAGTATAAGGATACTGTTTGTGACTTAGTGTAGAATAAAGGACAAGAAGTGAGAAATGAAGGTGAGAAGAAGGGATAGAGGTGAGAATACCTATGGTGGGGTCAATGGAGGACATCAATGTGGAGCACTAAGAAAGGGAGGTTTGGCTGCAAATGAATTTCCTACACTCAGTGCGTCTATTAGGAAGAAAATGGTTACTCAAACTGGCATTGATGTGAATATTGTTGCTGCAACCACTGTAAGTCAAATTCCTCATGATCAAAGTAATAATGATTTGAATGGTAACAAGGCTGCCAGTGCTTCATATGATAATTTTGATAATAATAGTAGGAGTGAAAATGTGTTACTTAAGTCATTTGCAGATATTGTCAAACCTACTATTAGTATCATTAGGAACAAATTAATCTTGATACCATGTCAAAATTGTTTTCCAAATTTACATCATTGTGCTGGTAGCCCAACCATGGAAAAACACAACATGACTACTCAATGGCTTTCATAAATATAAACTGTTCATGCTTTGATATGAAATCCACGGCTTTCAAGCACTCCAATTGCATATTTTTTGTCCCAAGCTTTTAGTAATGATGCAACATCTAGGAATATTTCCTTGTAATCCTCCTCTAGACCATCAAAGCTTATTTCCAACCTATCCATAGTTGCCCTTAATGGAATTATTTTAGTCTTTTTTATGGCATCTAGCCAATAAGGCCTACTTTGACCACAAAGAAATGAACCCAAAACTTTGATTGTTAAGGGGAGACCATGCGCATATTGTAAAACTTTTCTTGATAACTCTTTTGTGCCCTTGAATTGATTCTCTCTTTCCAAACGCATGCCTACTGAAGAGGCAACCCGGCCTCGCCAAATAAAAGTCACATTATGAATCAATCCTACTCCGTGGGCTATCAGTACTTGCTTTTCTCTTGTTGTAATTATAATTCTACTTCCCGGTTTAAGCCAATTACAGTCACTAGCTAACGCCTCAAGCTGGTCTTTATGATCGACATCATCAAGAACAAGAAGTACTTTTCTATCACGCATCATTTTTTTCATCTTGTTTTTCCCATCAAGAACACCACTTATGGTGACGCCTTGATCATTTGAAATATCTGAAAGTACTTGTTTCGCAATGACATTAAAACCGCATAAAAATGGTTTCATTCTTCCCTTACATTTTCAACAAAGCTTCGACCTTCGAACTTAAAGGATATTAAATCAAAAACAGCCCTGGCTAAAGTTGTCTTCCCCGCACCTCCCATCCCCCATATCCCTAGCATGCGAACATCACCAACATTGGTTTCTAAAGATGAAACAACATCCTCTATTCGAGTCTCCATGCTTCACTAAATTTCATCCAAGTTTAAATTGATGGAGCGTAACTCTAGTGAAATCAGAACAATCTTTGATAAATTTAGCTTCATGCCTGTATGTAAAATAAGATTGTTAAAAATCCTACTTTAACAATCAATTTCAGATATATAACATATACAATTGTATAGAAGTAATGGTAAAGAATCAGCTATCAATTAGATAGTAAATGAATAAATGACAGGCCGATATAAGGTAAACTTTTTTCCGGGTCAAAATATGTTGGGTCTACCCACAAACACTTCCTTCAACATCTAACTTAAAACATACTCGTTTCAATGAATTACTAAAACTGCTTTAAGGTTATGTCATTACAGAAAAAATCTTAAGTTTGTGAATAGAAAACTGATTTAAGGTTATATATGTATTAAAAATGTCCAAGTTACTAAAACTATGTTAGTTATGAACTATGTTAGGATATAAATAGTTATTTACCCATTTCCAACTGCTTTGAGATGAAAACATGTTTTTTATCACTACAACTATCTGTTGCTATAAAACTCAAGCATATGCACGGTAATTTGTCTATTTTTGGTAGTCTTAAAAGTTATGAGAGAGGGGTATAAGGAGCTAATAACAACGACCCTAAAACTTCAACTACATTGGAACCCACCGGAATTATTCAATCGTAGATCAAAGAGAAGTAAAATCAGAGTATTGCAACAGTAATGACGAAGTAATACCCATCAAAAGTGTTCTTCAACTCCCAAATAGCCAAATCGATGCTTCTTTAATAGCCTCCCTCCATTTCCTTGAAGCTTCTTTCTCTTTATTAAGTTTTGCAAACGCATCTCCAACTGTCCCAGTTTGTTTTGCTAACTTCTGTGGGATCCACATCGTAGAACACGGATATGCCGTATGCCCAAAACCTTTCCTCAGTATTCCATAATCTTAACAAGCTCTTCCAAGCACCAAGATGAAGAAAGCATAGTTCGAGAAAAACAATAATGTAAAATTTGAGTCTTCAATGGCCTTAATAAGCTATCACTTATCATTTTTCCTTGCTTAATTTTCTCATCATCTTTGTAAGTCTCAATACCTTTTTGGGTAAGAGCAGAATAAAGATGATCAACAAAGTTCTTTTCGAAAGTGTCTTCTAAAGCTTAAGAAGACATCATACTTGAAGCTCTTTTGAATGAATGAACTTGAAGTGGACGCCATTAAAGTTATAGCTGAAAAATAAAATATTGCTGTTCACAAAGAAACTGGATGAAACACAGTTTTATAGAGGTTATGCTAATAATGAAGCTAGTGTTATCAAAACTTTGTAATGGAGGGGGGATTACAAAAGAGTCAAAGACTCATTTTTGAATTAATATTCTCACAGATTTGTTCAATACGTCATTATTGGAGGCTAAACTGATTACATTACAACGAAATTACCCATTATATTATATTAAGGATGTTGCTACAAAGGATCAATGGCCAATGTGAACGGGATCATTTGTGTGGAAAAACTTTGGAAAGAGATGGGGTAACAAATTATAAAGACTTTTTGTCCAAACAAACATAAAAACCCATAAGAATGCTATTTTGTCTAGGCTTGTTTTATTTAATCATTCACTATTGTAGTAGCTAGTTATAACTTATAAAGTATTCCTTTCCAAGATATTTAACACCCCATATACACAATCAATTACCAGATATACCTATCCATGCGCTGTATGATTAAGTCTCAAACTTTAACAAATAGTGGACAATTATTCTACATGTATTATTGCCATGGACATATATAAATGTCATATATGCATAAAAAACTTTCACTAAGTAGTTAAGAATGGAATATATATTGTACATTGATATCAGCTATACTACTAGATAATAACTAATAAGATGAACTCACCTCAATGACTTTCTATATAATCTGTTATCTCAGTATTGGGTCTTGAAAGTTTCACATGTGGGTAGCTTTTTAAACTTGTTTATGATACATAGTATCCAAACTTTTTTCATAAAGGATGTAGTTTGACTTTTTTATAAAGTCAATTCATTAAGTCGAGACCAATCACCAAAATAAATCTCATATTAACAAACAAACTGAATAAAATTATCCCAAACAAACATTAATCAGTTTAACAAATCGATCACCAAATAAAAGAATTAGTTTTACCTTTAGCATTATTATCCTTGGATGAAATGAATAAGCCTAAAGAGGTTATACTAAAAGGTAGTGTTATCAAAACTTTGTAATGGGATGGGGACACAAAAGAGTCAAATACTCATTTTTGTATTTAATATTCTCACAGATTGTTCAATTCGTTCATTTAATTTTTTTAGGCTAAGCTGATTACATTACAACGTAATACACCCATTATTTTATATTAAGGATGTTGCTACGAAGGATCAATGGTCAATGTGAACAGGATCAATTGTGTGGAAAAACTTTGGAATTAGATGGGCTAACAAATTATAAAGACTTTTTGTCCAAACAAATATACAAAAAAGACCATAAGAACGCTTTTTTGTCTAGGCTTGTTTTATTTAATCATTCACCATTGTAGTGGTTATAAAGCATTCCTTTCCTAAATATTTTAATAATTAGTTATTTAAAAATTTCCATATACACAATCAATTACCAGACATGTATTATTGCCATCAACATATTAATATAAATTTCCATATATCATATATGCATAAAACTTTCACTAGACAGTAAGTAGTTAAGAATGGAATATAGCGTATTAGCGTGTATACTGATATCAGCTATACTACTCCGTACTAGATAATATGATGAACTCACCTCAATGACTTTCTATATAATCACATTCTCAGTATCTGGTCTTCAATGTGTTGGTTTTATGGACAATAAATTAATAGACGTGTGTTAGGATCGAACTCGAGACTATGGGATTGCACACTTTACGTATGAGAATTTAAAGTTAATAATTAAATATAAATGTTATATTTATTTATTTATTAAACAAAATAACTAACGAACGTTAAGTAATTAATGTAATGGATTAACGGGCGTTAAATGTATTTGGAAAAGGACTAGATTGCAAAGTTTGGGAAGTTTCCGGAATCCCTTGGGGATGCCTACCAAAGATCGGTCAAGGAGAAAAGGAAACAAAGCCAAACTTGTTCACCAAGTTAGTTGGGTATATATACAAGGCTTAGGGTCTTAATTTTGCATCTCTTGTATTCATTAAGCTAAACCTAAAACTTTGTTTGTGTGTTTTCTTAATACAAACCGACGATAACCCTTTAGGGTGTCGATCTACTTTTCAAAACATCAAGTTATTTGCTTACTAAAAACTAGCATTACTTTAATTCGGTTTAGTACGTGTGTACAAGAACATAGTAATAACATACTTTTGTTATTATCTTGGATTGAATTACAAAACGGTAAGGGTAATTCACATAATCCTATAAACCCTAATTAGGGTTCATCCTAATTGCTAGTTTGTGGATTTGATTCTTGTTCTGCTAGAATCAAGAAAAGGTACGCATATTCTTTTATGTTAATTAATTGTTCATTAATAACCTATACGCTTCGCTTGAATACTTTGATGTTTGTAGTTATTTATTTGAATGTCATGTTATATAATTCCAACAGTGGCATCACGAGTCATTGGTTTTTAATGAGTAATTAATTACATAAACGCGTAATAAAACAAATACTTGTATGTTGTTTGATATGTTAATCTAGGGTTTATGTTTAATTTATGTTTTGGTCGTTTTTTTTTGTAAATTGGGGCGTACCCTATTTTTTTATGTCGACATACACATAAATTTTTTTTTTTAGGGTTTTGAAAATTGTTTGCTAACCTTATTAAAACCTAGAATTAATATATTAGTTACGTGATTAATTCATGAATAATTAGTTATGTGTCATGGAATTTTTATATGCGATCTTGTGACTATTTGTATAATTGTTATGATGTATCCATGATTATACATGCATGTTAGTCATGGATAAGTTGCTTTGATATTGTTTAATTGTTAAGAAATATTTATTTACGATAAATCTTGAATTGGGGAAGACTCCAATTATATATATTAATGAATCAATTATGTGCAATTTGGTATATCATTAATTATGGGTTTACGCAATCGATTCGTCGATGTATGTGGCTCACTTTCAATTGAGAGAGTGAAAGCCCAAATTAATATATACATTAATTTAACCTAGATATTGATTATTAATAGGGTTTTATCGAATAAGTTGCATGTGGCTACTTGTTTACACGTATAAATTGTTTATTATGTGCGCATTGTTTTTTAGTAGTTTTTTTTTTATTTATTACTTGTTTGTTTATTATGTTGTAAGTTTTAAGCAAAGAGTAATTTTGAATAGAAAAATAATACGGACTAAACAATGGTGAAATTTGATTTGTTTGGAAGAGTTAAGTTTTCAATAGTTTAATTGATTGGTGAATTTGGTACAATGACTGAACGGCTCACCCATTAGAATGAACTATAAAGGGGTTATTTAAGAAGTGCGCATAGTCACACTGAAAGGATGTCTAAGATTATGCTTTTGCGCTTACCGGTCCTCTCCCTCTGAAGTTCGAATGGAGCTACTTAGTAAGCCATAAAAGTACAAGCTCATCTTAAGGGCGAATTAGTTTTAATTCCATGTGCCACTTCGGTGGTAATTATCCGAAACACTAAGTGTTTACACTTATGCAAAAGTACGGTATAATGGATGATAATTAACACTAAATTCCTTGATTGGTGAACCCAATACCTCAATCAAAACTTTGATAATTTGATCTTTATGAATTGGTAATAAAAAGTTTTTTATTAAAATTATGCTACAAGATGAATGCATGACATCTTTGTACATATTTGATTTGACCACATAAAATCAAAACTAGTACCCTTTTAAATTAAGTTATATGCCATCTAATTAAAAGGAACACTTGAAGTTGCAATTTACGTCATGACAGTACTTGGCTAGATTGTGATGGAGAGGTAAATCTCTATGTAAAGTCAGACCTTACATGGACATATTTGCAGTTCTTTAAGTTAGACACTTAAGTTGAGTAGGAAGTGAGAACTGGACTCAATGGCATAAGATGGGATGAAACATGTTTATATTTGCAATAGCGTTGGAAAATATAAATCCCATAATGATCTAGGAATTGGAAATTGTTTGCCAATTATTGTTCGACAGATTACCTTATTATATGCTTTCGTTACTAGCAGATCAACTGATATAATGAACCTATGATAATTTGGATCCTAGTTTTCGAGAAAATTCTATGGTTATATGAATATTACCTTGGGTATTTTATTTTCTTGAAAAGTTTAATTATCGAAAATACTAAAATTGAATTTTGCTAATTCTTTAAATGTATTAATGCAACATTAAACCGTAAACGAGGTTATTCTGTATTGGTAAATTGATCTACACCTGTAAGGGTTTTGGTAGAGTCAACTTTACTAAAAGAATAAACCTAGTCCTCTTTTCAAAAGAAAGAGTGAGATTCAATCCTATTCCTTTTCATGAATGAAGAAAGGTATGATAGGACAATTAGAATTGTCTAAATTCTAAATACATAACTCGTAAGCAAATTTTAATAGTTAAGAAAATTGCATATTTTCTGAGTTATTAAATTAGAAGCTAGACTAATTACTGTATAAATTGGTAAAAGACAAACTAGCATATTTTATCTAGTTGTTTTGTTTTGACCATTTAAAAGTACTACTTACAATTGTTGGAATAGTAGAACTATTAAGAAAGAAATTGCATGCCCAATTTTTCAAGTTAATAGCATTGATGGATAGTTCATCATCTACATAGTAGAATACACTCTTAAAGTACATAAGTAATTGTTATGTATGGACTTTCTCAAATGTGTAGGGAAGTAAATAGAACACTATTTTTCATCTGGTTAATGAAACACTTACAATGTTGTCAAATCCAGTGAGTGTTGTGTTCTTATTACTGAATAAGGAATTAATGTAATGATCTCTAATTCAGTGGAGTTACAAGCTTTGTCATCTTGGTAGTAACCCAGATTATCTCTAGAATGTCTTAGGATAATTACTTTCCACTTGTAGACACTTATGTTTTCAAGGATAGTCATGTACGTTTCCTTATTAGACAATGAAGTGGTTCTACATCTACTAGTTATGCTAATATCAATGACACATATTAGTCACATAACCAAACATATGTCGTGTTGTTTATCTGCTACATGATGTTGTTCCATGCACAAGTGGGAGAAATCTATATTGTGTGCAAGGTACAACATATAAGTATATGATTTAAAGGATTCTCTTTACTGCAAGGTAAGAGACTAACATTCTAATATAACTTGTACATATCTAATTCAAGAAACACTTGGTGTTACAATTTACGTCATGTAAGAACTTGGCGAGATTGCAACAACAAAGTAAATCTCTATGTGAAGTCAGACCTTGCATGGACATATTTGCAGTTTCTAAATTAGACAAGTATTTAGAACATGTGTCATAATGATATATAAGACTACTTCAAATTAAATATTTATGTATTATTAGAATGACATAAATAAATGAAGTAATCTAATACTACTTCAATTTGTTTATTTATGTATTTTGGAATGACATAAATGAAAAATAATGTAGTCCTACATTATTGTGAAGTAAAATAAATTAACTTGAAATTACTATTGAAACCAAGAGTTGTGTTCATAATTACTTTAGTTAAACATGTTTATGATTCATTGTAAAGACATAAACATAAAGTCTTTTAAGACTTATAATAAAGTAAGACGTTAACTTGTTATGTTTTTAATTAAGACATATACAAGAAGTCATTGAGTTGATCAATGATTTATAACGTATAATGGGATTATAACAGTTTATGTTTCTTAATGAGACATGGATATGAAGTGACTTGGTTAAAGGTACTTGTGTTATAAAGCATGCAATTGGCTTGGAAAGTCTATTATACCATTAAGTTGACTTAGTTGGTAAATAGGTAAGCCAAAAGGAATATGCTTATCTTATATATTGTTAGATTGTATTACAATATTAATTCTAATGAATACCACAAGTTGATGGTATGTTCAGTTAGGAGAATCAAACTCTATTTGATTTGTTTGATTCATGATAACCATAACTTCTTTCTTAAAAGTAACAAGGTTAGAAATTGAGTATGGATTGAATATACTCAATATGACTCCAACCTAGAAGATTAATAAAACACCATTTCATTATGGAATGTGATGAATCACATTAAGTTTTTAAATTGAAGATTCTGAATTTGTTAAACTACTTATGAATAGGTTATTAACAAACTAAAGTCAAGAATTATCAATGTGTATTTGTAATGTCCAAAAAGAGAACAATGTAGTTTTGCTCTAATTGCTAAGTATATATAGATAGTCTATATATTACAAAAGGCAAGTGGGAGTTTTTTATCTTGAAAGATAAAATTACAAGATACATAATCTTCTAAAACACACTAGTAAATATCATGATGAGGTTAGACATGTAAATGATAGACCTCATGATGATGGAATTTTCATTCATAGATCTGCAAGGATATCTCAGATATTTGATTTATATGCTGAGAAGAATATGAGTTACAGGATTATAGTAAACCTGATAATCATTATGATGGATTACCAAATATTGAATTGGGTAAATTACTCATACTATGAATGTTAAAGATGTTGTCCATAAAGATAATCAATTTTGGAAATTTGGTTTATCTTAATAGTTAGACTAGAGAATGGAAATGAGTTTCTTCAAAGAGATGAAAAACCCTAGTGGTTTGAATTTCTATGTAGAAATCATATGGACAATATTGTACACATTTAATGCATGTTTATGACAAGATTATTAATCATACTTAAGCAATTAATTATGATTGAATATTTCTTTCTAGACACATTAAATATATAAAGATGATAATTGTCATACTTGTTTTCATTAATATGAAATATGACAATGGAATATCAAAACTCTTTCCTGAGAAATTACTTGAGCGAGGACGGTAAGTAATCGAAAGGTTTTTGAATTCATATAATCTTTGGAAGTGTAACGGTGCAATAATTCATGAAAGGATAAATGCATGCATCTATGAAATTATTCTTATGTTTAATTATTAAATCCTAATTTTGATTTATAATTGAAATAAGATAAATTTTAAGTATTCCTGAAAGCTAGTGGGAGTATTATGTTAAGTTTTTAAATCTTATATGTTGTATAACATATAGTAAGTAACATTCCTTGTAAGCTAAATGTTAAGTCTTAGATTGGAATGAAACTTCACTTGTAAGATTTAAGAATTAAAACATACAACCTTGGAATATATGTTTATTGTTAATAAACATGTGCAGTAAAATAAATGATTCTAATAAAACATGATATATCATTTGGGAAATTGATAAATATCTTTTGACAAGATAGAACGTGAATGAATTCTAAGTTTGACCTGTAGATTCATCATGTACATCATGTTATGTATTAAAATTGTTGTATCATTCTTGAATAAGAAGTGATTTGACAACATTGATATCTAACTAAAAGTTATTAGATAACTTGTGTAATGAATATTCTAAAAAATTACATCCTCAGCCTGGAATTGCTCCTAGATTCTATGGATGAACAATATGTCAATTGTTGTGCAAATTGTCATCAGCTTCAAACTTGAAAGTTTGGAAGACATCAAACATTACACAATAAGATATTAAAGTTTACGGAGTTTTAATGAGCATATTGTTGTTTGTATACAATGATGCTGGTTTAATTGAGATGACACTCAATACTAGTCATGGTAGGATTTCATCCTTGTTAATGGCCATGTGAACTAGTTGTGCTACTAAGAGCGCAGTTGCATTATACATTAAAAGAATAAGAATACTTTAAACTTAAAATGTTTGGTGTTTAATTTTGTATAAATTGGTGATAGAGGATGTCACACACTTTATGAATTATTATGTGGATTTGTGAATGCACACATACAAGGACTTCATTAATTGAATTCTTGAAATAAGTATTCTCAAAATTATGATAGATCAAGTTGGTTGATTTATGCCTTGTCAACAAGTATGATTGTCATTACTTGAGGCATAATTCATCAACTGGAATTTTCATGCATTGATCTATTTGGTATTTGGATAAAGGATGTTAAACAATTGTTATAATAAATCAAATACTTGGTATGTTTGATTTTATAATATATTGTATCCTATATTTGCATGTTTAATCCGTGAATAAATTTATTTATTCTAAATCGTTCGTTGTCAATTAATGATATGGGAGTATCATTAAACTAAGACAAATCTGAGAGATATGGTAGAATATACTTGAAAGTATATTGATGAGAATGCATACCAATTTCAGATGATATTCAATGAATTGAATATAGGACTTATCCCAACTACATAATTTACCATGTGGATATTGTTATAAGTAAATTATGAATAGTTATCCTCAGACTTGAGATACCAGATAAGTGTCATGAATGTAGTGCACTTCTGTGGAACAACTTAACGCTATACGTAACTGGTAGTCATAAGGGTTGTTTCCTGAAGTGTTGCAAAGTTCATGGGTTATTCTCGTAGTCAAGATAGAATTTGTTCCTTCAAATTTATTTGGAGTTTAATACTGTTGGCCCCCTCGTAGGGTTGAAAAGATGTTTGCGTGCCACCCAAAGTTCTCCCCTGAGTATGTTCAGAAGATTTGGTAATCTTGCTCAATCACTAATAACGAGAAACAGAATGGTTGAATAAAGAATGACTTAATTCCATATCTTTATTTAACATGGTATTAGAAACAAAAGGATAATAATAATGAGAAATCATTAAAAGGTTTTCCAGGAGCCTTGCTCGAGTTGTACTAGAGGCATCGAAGTGTTGCTAGACGCTAACCGAATGTGATCACTCTATTAAGATATGTCCAAGTGGGAGCTGTTGGTTTTATGGACAATAAATTAATAGACGTGTGTTAGGATCGAACTCGAGACTATGGGATTGCACACTTTACGTATGAAAATTTAAAGTTAATAATTAAATATAAATGTTATATTTATTTATTTATTAAACAAAATAACTAACGAACGTTAAGTAATTAATGTAATGGATTAACGGGCGTTAAATGTATTTGGAAAAGGACTAGATTGCAAAGTTTGGGAAGTTTCCGGAATCCCTTGGGGATGCCTACCAAAGATCGGCCAAGGAGAAAAGGAAACAAAGCCAAACTTGTTTCACCGTTAGTTGGGTATATATACAAGGCTTAGGGTCTTAATTTTGCATCTCTTGTATTCATTAAGCTAAACCTAAAACTTTGTTTGTGTGTTTTCTTAATACAAACCGATCGTACAACCCTTTAGGGTGTCGATCTACTCTTTCAAAACATCAAGTTATTTGTTTGACAAAAACTAGCATTACTTTAATTCGGTTTAGTACGTGTATACAAGAACATAGTAATAACATACTTTTGTTATTATCTTGGATTGAATTACAAAACGGAAAGGGGTAATTCACATAATCCTATAAACCCTAATTAGGGTTCATCCTAATTGCTAGTTTGTGGATTTGATTCTTGTTCGGCTAGAATCAAGAAAAGGTACGCATATTCTTTTATGTTAATTAATTGTTCATTAATAAATCCTATACGCTTCCGCTTGAATACTTTGATGTTTTGTAGTTATTTATTTGAATGTCATGTTATCTAATTCCAACACAATGTTTCAGATGTGGGTAGCTTTTAAAACTTGTTTACGATAGTTACATTACTTATGAAACCATACAGCTTTTATTTATTTTAAACATGATAGTATCCAAACTTTTTTCACAAAGGATGCAGTTTGACTTTTTTTATAAAGTCAACTCATTAAGTTGAGATCAATCAATAAATAATCTCATCATACTAACAAACAAATTGAATAAAAATTATACCAAACAAACACTAATCAGTTTAACAAGTAGATCACCAAATAAAAGAATTACTTTTACCTTTAGCATTATTATCCTCCGGTGACAAAAAATCCTCAATATCATCAACAACAACCGAACCCAAATCCACTCTACTCTTACCCCCTTTCTGACCCGCTTTCTACCCAAAACAAGCCAAATTTTCGAGTTCCTTGTGGTAGTGTAGCAATTAATCAATCAATCAATCCATTAGGATTCAGTAATCAAACAATAATAAAATATCACTTTTAGCCTATGACCAATTATTTGACCTTCAATTAAACAAGAATAAACAAATATTGAATCCATCTATTAATTAACTAGTTATAATACCCATGCACGCACGGGGTTTTGACAAAATAAAAATATTTTGTATTAATACTGAATATTGTGTCTTTGAAGGTAATTGTATATAATTATAATAGTTATAAGTTTCGTGCACGCATAAAGTTTACACATAAATTAAATTTATTTTAACATTTTAGTTTAGTATATACACATATAAGAATTTGCCCACGAAAATTATGATATAAGTACAACTAATACTTATGCACGAGTTTTTCATCATGCATTAATATCCATTAGAATTTGGTAAAATATTTGTAAAGATTTTTGTCAAGTAACTCAAGATTTAATTTTATTTAACTGACAAAGATGTTGATGTTTTTATTTAAATTTCACTACGGATATTATGTTGTACACATGATGCAAGTTTAAAGCACATAATGAGCGTTGATAAAGTTAAAGTATACTCCTTAAAGTTTTTTAAAAATATTTTTCTAGATATCCTTATATAAATAAATAAGAATTACATGAGTCATTATTATAAGTACAATCGCGTATATTTGTTTTTATATTAAAGTAACCCGTGTTTACAATTTGATAATTATATTTCCGTTTTCAGTAATTTAGCCGTATTTAAAATGTAAACCTGTGTCCACATAAGTTAAGCTTTTAAAAATGAAATAAATGCGTCCTTATTGAACATATATAGTAAAAATTGATACTTATAATCTTATGCAAATTTATATGTTGTTATTTTAAACCAACATATACATTGTATTTTTTTAAGATATAAAGTATAAAGAGTATAAAGTATAAGGGGGTATATGTTAATAATTCAAAGTTATTAAAAAACATGGAGGCTTATAATATTACACCTAACTCTATATAATTTTTAAAAATTCAACCACTAAATTTTTATTAATTACCTCCTCTTTTTTTAAGTTTTTGTTTTCACAAATTTGACACCTATATTTTTATGTGTTTTTTTTATCAATTAAATTTCTCCACCAAATTAATTAAAGTTTGACCAAAATCAATTTAATTTTGAAATTTATTAACCAATCACATCACACGATTTTGTTTACGTGGCGAAATCGAGCTCTCTTATTGACCCAATTGTTTTTTCAATAAGAATGAATTGACAAAATCACTCCGAAATGATGTAATTCCTTTATTATATAAAAATTTGGAGGAGTATACGTGTATGACATAAGAGGTCCTTTAACTCTTTACTTTTCTTCATTTCTCATCCTTTTATTATACATTTTTCCTGCTCTTGTTTATACTTTTCAAATGTGGATAGCTTTACAAGAACATACATGTAAACAAGTTCTCTGCCTGTGACAAACAGTGTAATTTTTTTTTTCAAACTAGTATAGTTACTTACTCGTGGAAACACGCAACAGGAGTACGGGTCAACACAAATAGCCTGTCTTGACCGAGTAGAACACAAGGTCCTAATTCAATTGAATAATGTGATTATCCTATAAGAGTTTTCATCTTCAATGTTAAATAAAGAGAACATGAGGTCTAACTCTAGTCATAAATGGTGAAAGATTGATGACAAATTGCTTTCCATATGTTGCATTCTACATTTTGTTGGCAAACATAAACTGAACTCCATGAATAAACTTTCTAACATTAATTCTGAATGATAAAAAGAATAATAATCAATTGATTGCGAATGTACCTAATAATATATCATATCTAGATGTTGATAAACCTATCTTATTGATGACCAACAAAGTATCTTCAGTTCTTCACACCACACTAGCGCTTGACTTGTAAGATGATACAGTACTGAAGTTGAGAATGATTAATGTCCTGAAATAAACACAATTGCGCTTCCAACAACTGGCGAAACTGATTGAACCAGAACAAAGCGTTAGGCCCCGGGGATTGAGCTTCAAGTTCATTTTGGTTCGATGAAGTGCTGATTGGCAATCAAACATGTAGGAAATGGTTCAGTTTCGTTGTTATGATCGATAGTAATACGTATCAAATGCTAGAAAAATTAATTAGCATTATATCAATTTCAAAACTCAGATTAACATAAGACAGATTTTCAAAAAAAACTAAGAGCGTACATGTTAAAATAGTTGTTTGCAGAGGACTAAACAACAGTATAGCAGAACGTTTCATAATCACCAATATCAGAGGTTCGTTTCACAGGTGTTAAGCCACATAACTCAAGAGTTCTTTGAAACCCAATAATACGCAGACCTTTCAATTGAAAAATGCTCAGTGGAAGATGACTAATGTCTGTATGTGTTATATCTAACTCTTGTAAACATTTTAAATGCCCAAGTTCCTCAGGCAAATCATCAAGTGTATAATCGAGCAAATGAAAATATTTTAGGCGTTTCAGTTCAAAGATGCTCTTTGGAAAACCTCCAGAAAATTCACAGTACCTTATAATTAGCTTTTCTAAACATTGCGATCGGCCAAGATCCTTCAGTAACTTCTTATCCCGTATCAACTTTAAACTTTCAGCAGGCATTTGAAATTCTACCAAATCGCTGCAGCCTTGGAGTACTAGTGTTTTAAGATTTGGAGTATTCCCGAAGTGAAGGTTTGTCAACTTTGAATTACTGATGTGAAGATATTCGAGCTGTGGATGATGATCGGCAGGTATATGAAGCTCTGCGAAATTATGACAGCCTTCGAGTGCTAGCATATTTAGATTTGGAGTATTCCCAAGGTGAAGGTTTGTCAACTTTAAGAGACTGAGATCAAGATGTTGGAGCTTTAAACTTTCAGCAGGCATTTGAAGTTCTACCAAATCACTACAGCCTTGGAGTGTTAGGTTCTTTAGATTTGGAGTATTCCCGAGGTGAAGGTTTGTCAGCTTTGAAGCAGTGAGGGTGAGATATTCGAGCTTTGAATGCTGATCAGCAGGCATATGAAGCTCTTCGAAATCATGACAATAGTCAATAGTCAACTGCTCAAGATTTGGAGCCAACCTAAGGTCAAAGGTCCTCAACTTTGAAAAGCTGATATCGAGGAACCTAAGGTTATTTAGAACCTAAAAAAAATATATATGTATATAATAATAAGGGAAAATTAATCAAATAGACCGCGCGCCCTGGTGCATATCACTTTCTGGACCACGCACTCTTGACATTTGAAACTAGACCGGTTGCCCTCCTTTTTTTACCTAAACTGTGGTCCGTATGTGTCCGACAACTTATGACGCACGTGATTTTGCAAGTATATGTCATGTATTGTTTTTTGGGCAACTTGTATTGTTTTTGGGTAACTTTATATTTTTGGCAAACCTATTTATCAAGGTTGTAAAATCGCTAGCCGTGAGGCGTTGTAGGGCCTACATTAATCGGTTAGGCGGGGATTAATCGGGGATTAATCGGATTGCAATTTTTATAGTGAAATTTTTTCAAATATAAACATAGTTCTAAGTTTCTAA